>SKCR01030688.1:0-5000 GCA_019454045.1 Zanthoxylum bungeanum | reverse complement strand
AGACGCGAAGAGGGACACAGAAAGCGACATGGCAGCACAAGTAGTGAGATGGAGTCTTGGCTAAAAAAAAGAGATGGCCAAATGGGGGGTAAACCTCAAAACTAATGCAGGAGATACCCAGGACAATGAGGAGGAATCTCCCCTTACAGAAGAAATAAGGTCGGCAAATTTCCCAAGGCGATTCAACATGCCAACCATGACGCCCTAAAAGGGTCATACCGATCCCACATTGAGAGCTTTGTCCTATTAATGGAAGTACAATGAGTAGTAGAAGATGTCATCTGCAAAGTATTCCCCCTGACCTTGGGCGGATCCGCCATCCTATGGTATAGAAGTCTGGCCCCGGGGAGCATCGGAAGCTTCACACAACTTAAAAAGTCATTCATTCGGCACTTCAAGGGGGCCTGCGTCCCTAAAAAATGATTGGAGAGTTAACACTCATGAAGCAATGAGAGGACGAGCCCCTAAAAACTTTCATTGAGAGGTACCACAATATGGTACTCGAAGTCGGAGGGTATGAATCACTTGAGGCCTTGGAAAGTTTAAAATGAGCCTTAAGGGTCGGAAAACTGTGGACTCACTTAAGGATCCAGGACACACCAGATTATGCTACCGCTCTGGAAGTAGTCCGAAAGTTCGTCTCATTAGAAAACGAAGAAAAAATCTCCCGGATGGGGACAACCATCAAATAAAGGACGACAAGGGCAGGGGCTCCCCACCAGCCAGATAAGGAGTTCAGAAAACTCCTCCCGAGACGCAAGGAATTCAAACCAATGCCTCGGAACAACCAGGAAAGAGGAGTCCCGACCCAAGTAAACCACGTAGTCCGGGAAGAAGCATATATTCCCCTGAGTAAGCCATCGGGGCAGATCATCATGGAGATACAAGGAAAGTGTCTCTTGATAGAACCCGACCTCAGGAGATTTCCCCTGGATAAAAGGAATAAGAAATCTTATTGCATACATCATAATCTGAGGGGACATACAGCGGACGAGTACAAAGATTTATGGGAACAGATGGAAGACCTAGCACGGAATGGGTTCCTTAAATAATTATATTGACCATGAAGCTATGACAGCCAGACAGAGGGCATGAAGCCGACAGGTGAACATCATCGCTGGGGGAAAAACGCTGGCCGGAGACTCTAACCGGTCAAGGAAAAACTATAGCCGAACTCAGGGAGCAGAGGTATTAGAAACAGAGAGGTCCTCGGTACTACAAGGAAGTCGGTCGGTACCCATAATTAGGGGTGGCAGAAAAGCCCGAAGTCCGGCCCGGCCCGGGCGGGCTTTGGCTCGGCCCGGGGTAACATGGGCCCGGCCGGGCTTCACCCAAAAAGCCCGAGCCCGGCCCGGCCCGAGCTTAAAATAAATAAATAAATATTTTAATTTATAAAATATATAAATTTTTATAATAAATTTTTTATATTTATAATTTTTTATAATAAAAAAATCGGATCCATGCTTAAAATAAATAAATAAATATTTTAATTCATAATATATATATATATATATATTTTTTTATAATAAATTTTTTATATTTATAATTTTTTATAATAAAAAAATCAGATCCGGGCTTAAAATAATATTATTTATAATTAAAAAATCAGGCCCGGACCCGGCCCGAGCCCGGCCCGTTGCCATCCTTACCCATAATGTTCACCGACGAGGATGCTCGGGGGGTGAGTTTCCCCATGACGATGCATTAATAATCAAAGCAACAATCGGCGGCACAGAAGTAGATAGAATCTTGGTAGATCCCGGAAGTGCAGTAGACATAATCTCCAAGGAAGCTTTAAAAGGCCTGGGAGTAGAGTACGCGACTTTAACCGATGATGGCACCCCCTTATGGTTTCGGGGGCTCAACGGTCATCCCGCTGGGAAGAATACAGTTAGCAATGATGATCGGGGCTCACCCCATAACCCGAACAATCATGATAAATTTCACAGTGGTGGACTGCATGAGCAGTTACCAAGTCATTGTCGGCCGGCCTTTCATGATGAAAACAAAGGCTGCGATGTCCTGCTATTACTTAAAACTGAAATTCCCCACCCGGGAAGGGATCGGAATCGTATGCGGGAGTCAGAAAATAGCCCGTAGCTGTTTTGCCACTCTCTCACGAGAGACCCTTTGCATTGAAGAAGGCACCAAGAAGAGGCAGAGGGGCGAGAACGAGGAAAACGCAAGGAAAGACCCAGGTCCTCAGCCAGATAAAGTTGCCCGGCTAAGAGCAGCTGAAGAATTAGAAGAAATAAAATTGTCCGGACCAGAGAGATCATAAAGATAGAGGGAAGCTTGGACGAAACCCTAAAAAGGGCTTGCTAGAATGTCTACGGGAGTACCCCAGACATCTTCGCGTGGGGACACAATAACATGCCCGGGATTGACCCAAAGTTCATCAGTCACCGCTTGGCAGTAAACCCGTCACACAAACCGGTCAAACAGAGAAGAATTTTTAATCAAGAACGGTGCAGAGCGGTGGCATCCGAAGTGGAAAAATTGTTAAAAGCCGGCTTCATCAGAGAAGTAAAGTACCCAGAGTGGGTGTCAAACGTAGTGTTGGTGAAGAAATCCAATGGAAAATGGAGAATGTGTGTAGATTTCACCGACCTTAATAAAGCATGTCCAAAAGACAGCTTTCCTCTACCAAACGTGGATCAACTGGTAGATGCAACAGCTTGCCATGGACTGCTAAGCTTAATGGATGCCTTCTCAGGGTACAACCAGGTCAAGATGCATCATGAAGACGAGGAGAAGATAAATTTTGTCACCGATCAGGGATTGTACTGTTACAAAGTAATGCCCTTCGGACTAAAGAACGCAGGGGCCACTTTTCAAAGACTGGTAAACAAAATTTTCAAACCGCTCATCGACACTTCAATACTGGTGTATGTGGACGACATGATAACAATGTCCAGAGAACCAAGAGGTCACGTGACTGACCTAAAGAAAACCTTCGAATTGCTGAGAAAACACAATTTAAAACTCAATCAAGAGAAGTGTGCTTTCGGAGTAGCCTCAGGAAAATTTTTAGGCTACATGGTGAGTTCCCGAGGCATAGAAGCAAACCCCCATACGATACAAGCCGTGCTAGACTTAAAATTCCCCAGAACAGTTAAAGAGGTGCAAAGTCTAACAGGCAGGGTCGCCGCGCTCAACCGGTTCATCTCTCAGGCGACCGAAAAGTGCCACCCTTTCTTCAAAATCATCAAGAAAGCCCAAAAGGGGATCAACTGGACGCCGGAATGCGAGGAGGCCTTCCGACAGCTAAAACAGTATCTAGCACAGCCCTCACTCCTAGCAAAACCTCTCCCAGGAGAGACATTATACTTGTATTTGGATGTTTCAAAACACGCAATGAGTTCGGTACTAGTGCAAGAGGCCGACCATGTCCAAAGACCAGTATATTATGTCAGCAAAGCCCTGTTGGACTGGGGATGTAACATTCCCCCAGGTCCAAGTGCCTCTCTTCATTCGGGGTCGGGTTATGTCCCACCGAATCAGCCCTTCGGACTGGGGACGTAACATTCCCCCAGATCCAAGTGCCTCTCTTCATTCGGGGTCGGGTTACGTCCCACCGAATCAGCCCTTCGGACTGGGGACACAACATTCCCTCAGGTCCAAGTGCCTCTCTTCATTCGGGGTCGGGTTACGTCCCACCGAGTCAGTCCCTCGGACTGGGGACGTAACATTCCCCCATGTCCGAACATCTCTCACAGCTCAAGACATGATCACATGCCACCGAGCACATCATCGTTAGCTCAGAGGTAAAATTTTCTCCTCACAATCGAGATTGGATTAGTCAGGGGTCAGGACCTCCAAATCTATGGTACATATATTACAGAGGACGAGTCATTTTTAGTTTGGACAACAAGAGGAACTTCATCTCCTGATGGGACGACCCAAGTAAGCAATTTGCTTTGAGGTGGAGAATCGTTCTGAATAGGGTCAGCATCTCCAATAACCGAGGATATGAAGATAGAAACATAAGACTTAGTTGATGACGAAGGCAATTTCTCTGTGATTTCTGGAGCGACCACCAGCAAGGCGATCAGCACACCATTTTTATATAGTTCCCGGCACCAACTTGCATACTCGTTGGAACCGAGAACTAGGGACGGATGTTGATGGTGTTTTCAGACACTATGTTATTTAAGCAGCACGACATGGGTAAAAAAGGTAATTCACTTCTCAGTCAAGATTATTAATACCGACCCGACCACATGAGTATTATAAAGCCAACAGGTCGAGACCGAGCACTTGATGATAGGTGACCGACCACTTCGATTCGGATTACCGAGCATTATCAGATCGGTGGTAGCATTCTCAGTCCAAAAGACTATTGTGACCGACCTCATGAGGACCGACCAGATAGCGAGGCGTATTCAGGAAGGTGTAGCATCCTATTTTCTCGGATGAGGTAACAAGTTATCTTACTTTCGCGTGGAAAACTGGTGAAATCAGTATCTTAATAGGACAAAATGAGTAAAGATAGTTTGAAATTAGGAAACATTGTAGAAGAAGGAGATTGACTCAACTGGGAACCCTTGTAAAAGAAGGAAACTAATTTCTGTATTATTATAAATAGAATGGTAGAGTATGTGCAAAAGGCATCAAAACCATTATTGTGAGACTTGTAAACAAAAGAGAGATCAGAGAAGCATATCTCGGTAATAAAAGCATTATTCAGTTTGTGTCCGTGGACGTAGGTTGGATCTGGCCAGCCGAACCACGTTAAATCTCCTTGTTGATTGGTGTATTTATCTGTCTTTTGCTAAATTTACTTTTGGTTCCCCTTAACCGAACAAATTCACTATTGAGGGAGGATTGTCTCGGGAGTAATATTTCCATATTGCCCTGAGACCAAATCAGCCGTTAACAATATTCAAAATTGTATTGATTTTAAAGGATTTCATTGGATGTTGGATTTTTACATAAGAATTTGATACATCCCTTGCTCCCCTTACGAATCAAGGTAAGTTTCTCTCATTTTTTTTACT
>SKCR01030687.1:92500-114010 GCA_019454045.1 Zanthoxylum bungeanum | reverse complement strand
CGAATCGAATCGAATTGACCCATTTGTTAAACGAATCCATTTTTTCAAACCCGTATTCGCTTTAAAGCGAATCGAATCGAACGAATAAACGAATCCTGACCCAAACTGCCACCCTTAGCTAAAATGAGTAAAAAAAAATAAAGAAAAAAATTATGCAAAGGTTGAGACTCGAACTTGTGAGTCCTTGGAGAATAACTCAACAATTTTCCACTGGAACTGCTGCATCAATTCATTAATTTTGCACCAGTAAAAAAATATAACTACATATTTTCAGATCCTGTTGACCCGACCGAACCCGCGTCAACCTGACCCGACCCGAAACGACCCGACCCGATTGGGTCACTCTCCATATTTTCAGGTTTCGGGTCTTGATTTGCAGCTGACCCGACCCGATCGGGTCGGGTAGAATTTGCCGGAACCCGACCCGACCTGTGTACACCTCTATTGTCCAATATTTTTCTGATTTCTAAACTTACATTGAACCTCTTATATGCTAGTCAACTATGTGACATTGGTCTTAATGTTTTATTTTTTGCATCTATTTGTTATGTGCATGATTCACATACAAGCTAGACGCTTGGGGTAGGTTGTAAAGTTGGTTGTCTATTTGAGCCCATAAGTTTTCATCTCCATCAAAATCATTTCTCACCACAATCCGCGACCTCCACATCACTAATCCATTCTCTCACTCTTTGGCATTATCTATTATGACATCCTTCTCTTAGTCGCTTACGTTTGTCAGAGTCTCTTGGTCACTTAATACTATTTACAGTAAATAATTTGAATAAGTATCATGTCAATTTTGTAAACAACCCGTTCTATCTTTTAATCATAACAATTCCATTTCTGCTGCTCTTTTTGATTTTTCACTCTGATATTTGGGGACCTGCTCCCACTCATACTATGAACAGATCTAAATATTTTGTTCTCTTCATTGATGATTACTCTTGTTACACATGACTATATCTCATGAAGAATTTTTTTCCATTTATTGTGACTTTGCTAAAATGATTAAAACACAGGTCTCAAGTACCATTAAAATTTTCCATACTAACAATGTCATGAAATATCGAAACTCTAATTTCTTAATCCGTAGCCGAATCCGAATGGACGATAGTGCGGTCTGTACTTGGGATACAACTCCACGTACCACTTGAGTAAACGGCACATTCTCTTGTTTCATGTTGCTTTGATTTATTTATTTATTTTTCGTCACTCGAATTCTGCATGTTGCTTATGTATGCATGTTTTAATCGAGCGCATGGGCTTAGTAAGTGGAATGAAAGATCCCCTATGGGGAAGGGTTAAAGCCCTTTACCACGATGCTTCGCCGCGCCGGTTGATGTGTGTTCGGTTGAATGCAAGACACGTTCAATCGGGCATACTAGTTTGATATTATTGCTTTCAATTCTATGTATGCATGATTCAATCGAGCGCATGAGCTTAGTAAGTGGAATGAAAGATCCCATACGGGGAGGGGTTAAGCCCTTTACCACAATGCTTTGCCGCGCCGGTCGATGTGTGTTCGTTTGAATGCAAGATACGTTCAATCGGGCATGCTAAGTTTGATATTATTGCTTTTAATTCTATGTATGCATGATTCAATCGAGCGCATGGGCTTAGTAAGTGGAATGAAAGATCCCCTACAGGGAGGGGTTAAAGCCCTCTACCACGATGCTTTGCCCCGCCGATTGATGTGTGTTCGGTTGAATGCAAGATACGTTCAATCGGACATGCTGAGTTTGACATTGTTGTCTTTATTCTTTGTGTTACATGCATCGGGTCTGGCTCCGTTCGAACGCATTCTCGAACGCTACACGAACGCGAACCTTCTGTTTACCGTTCGAACGCGTTTTCAAACGCTACGCGAACGCACTTCCTTAGTCTCATCATGCATCAGGTCTGGTTCGGTTCGAACGCGTTCTCGACCGCTACACGAACGCGAACCTTCTGTTTACCGTTCGAACGCGTTCTCGAACGCTACGTGAACGCACACGCACTTTCTTAGTCTTATCATACATCAGGTCTGGTTCCGTTCGAACGCGTTATCAAACGCCATACGAACGCGAACCTTCTGTTTACCGTTCGAACGTATTTTCAAACGTTACGCGAATGCACACGCACTTCCTTAGTCTCATCATGCATCAGGTCTGGTTCCGTTCGAACGCGTTCTCGAACGCTACACGAACGCGAACCTTCTGTTTACCGTTCGAACGCGTTCTCGAACGCTACGTGAACGCACACGCACTTTCTTAGTCTTATCATACATCAGGTCTGGTTCCGTTCGAACGCGTTATCAAACGCCATACGAATGCGAACCTTCTGTTTACCGTTCGAACGCGTTTACGAATGCTACATGAACGCGAACACACTGAACTGAGACATATTCATCACATGCCATGTATAATTGTTTCTTAGGTGATTTTTTTATGAAACCCCATATAGTCATCGTAATGAAAAGCATGTTTATTCCATTGGTTGCGTCATCTGCCTTAGTCTTGATTTAACGCATTACGATTCATATACCTATGTCATGATGACTTCGAAGTATTATTTCTTGTGGTATATCGGATGGAAACCCAGACATAAATTCCGTAGCCGATTCCGAATGGACGGTAGTGCGGTCTGTACTTGGGATACAATTCCACGTATCACTTGGAAAAGTGCTCACATGTATGCTTGTATGGTTAGTATGTATGCTCGTGTTTTCCGTGAACATGATATGCTAAATGAAGTTGTATGTTCGTTGTTACTTTGAGGTATTTTCAAGCATGCAATCTTAGATGTGAAATGTATGTGTAAGTTTCATTTTGTACATGTGAATTTAGAAGCATGATACTCTTGGAAATAAGTGCTACTTAAGCCTAATTAAATTATTACATAAATCCTTTAATCACAAGTGGCATGAGTAAGAGACCATTCTGAACCCAACGGTTTGAGGTATTCCCTTGCGAGGGTGAGTGCGGCCTTAAATCTCATTTTCCCGGTTCACACTGGGTGGCGACTCCATTATTCTCCGGTTTAGTCCCCCGTGGCTACTCCGTACCCCCGACCGGGCCGCGAGCCCGGGACAGCATGCGTCGCCCAGATTCCTGTGTTCCCACACTTAGTCTATTTGACAGTAACTCGGTATGATATTATATATGTTGTTCATGTTATTAGTTAGTCTATGTCAGCACCTCGCTCTGCTAACTATGAAACAATTCTTTATCTCATTCGCTACATCAAAGACACTCTATTTCATGGTATGTATTTTTCAACTCACTCTTCACTTGAGTTTTGTATCTATTTTGATGTTAGTTGGACGAACAATCCCATTGATCGACATTCTGTGTCCGGTTTCTGTATCTTCTTGGGTGATTTTTTTTTGACGTAGCAAGAAACAATATGTTGTTTCTCATTCTAGTACTGAATCTGAATATCGTGCTGTTGCTGATTCTACCCAAGAAATCATTTGGCTTCACTGGCTCCTCAGTGACATGGGAGTTCCATATTCTGGTGCTACACCTCTCTACTGTAATAACAAAAGTGGTATTTACATTACGCATAATGATATCTATCATGAGCGCATAAAACACATTGAGACCGATTGTCATTTTGTTGGTCAACATATCTTTTAGGGCACTGTACAACTTCACGAAATCTGCCTACTGATATCTTTATCAAATCTTAACTTCCAAGATGATTTCTTGTACTTAAGCTTACTTCGCTTCCAACAGCTTCAGTTTTGGGGGGGAGTGTGTTAAAGAAATCATATCTACATATTATGGAAATGATCCCCAAAATTACGATTCTAATATTTACTTTATTACTATACATAATTAATTTATTTCCTTCATATTTTAGTTTCCTATTTCGCCTATATTAAGGCTTATACAATATAAAAACATTGAGATTGAATATTGAGAACTTATTTCATTCAATCTCTAACAAATGTCAAAAGTAATGATATTGACTATGGCAAACCAATAAGGCAATAATTACTGAGTTTGGATAAAATGTAAACCTCATTACGAGTGATCCATTCTGTGATCTTGCCATAAGAGATGTGGGAAGTGAGCCGGAGAGTTTGTTTCCTTCCAAGTTCCTGCAATTGTAAACCAGATTGAGTTGATCCAGTTTTACTTGAAATCAATATCAAGGTGTGCCATTAAAGCTCAATAACTTACAGAACTCTCAAGTGTGGTAGTTGTGACAGAAATTCAGGCACTGATCCTGTCAAGCTGTTGTTGGATAAGTCCCTTGGGAAAAGCAATCTTCATATTAGGACTTTTGAAAATAATTTTGAAATTAGAAGAAAAATAATAACATTCTATATGCTTACAGATTCTCTAGCGACTTTAGATTGGAAAGTGCAGGGGATATCTTGCCTGTCAATCCTTCAGATGTTAGATTCCTGCAGATGATTCATATACACAATATGTAAATTCAATAGTTAATCAAATTACAGCCCATCTCAGAGGTCAATACTTTAATTGCTTCATTCTTTTTTAAAAGTAAAATCACTCACAAAGAGATAATTTTGGGAGGATTATAACCACTATAGCTGCAATTCAGGCCATTCCAAGAGTATATTGGAGAACATGGATCTCCCTGCCAGTCTTTACTCACTTTATAGCTCAACTTGAGTTCCATGATTGCATTGACTGATAGATAATGATAGAAATATTAAAAATCAAAACATAGCTTATGCTTTAAGTACAACGGATCAAGAACATACCATCTTCTTGGTTTGTTGATGCTTGTAAGAAATCTCGCCTAACATATATTTCCATCGCATTTAGAATGGGAGGAAGGGTAGATTTTGATGTTTTGCTGAGCAAAAAACTGAGCTTGCTTCCTCTCACAGGCTGTGCGCTAAGTAAAGTTGTCGAACTTAGGTACTTAGGAACAACTGACTCCTTCCACAAGTTACCATTTAGCTGTATGCTGAATTCTCTATATTGCTTCAATTGGAGTCTTTCAATTTCAGCAATGTGCATGTACACATAGAACTGTAATGTTGGATCGCCAATTTCGAAGTTGAATTCCAATGAATCGTTAACATTCATTGGCTTGGCAGCGGTTTTCATAACAGTTGATGGCAGTCTATACTCAGATTCAACCAGGGAATCAATGGTGAATGAGGTATTGATTGATTCAAAACCCGGGTAAGGAAACCACATCCGGTCATAGCTATCATCTTTATATCTAAGTGGGAAAAAAAAATGTTACTTTATACAGAACCTATGTTCCCTAATACAAGCAGCCTGAAATTTATCACATTCACATAGAATCACTTGGTAAAGTGCTTTACCTGATTATCTGATCGGTTGTTGAACCAACATCAAGGCGCCGGTATAACACCAAGGCTCCAGATTGAGTCCTGTAAGTGGAATTATGGAAATGCCTTAGCTCCAATGATGAAATGAAAGGAATTCCTTTACCATTGTTGAGGAGACAAACATATATTTCATCCATTAAGGCTGAATGTATAATCTCCTTAATTACAACATGAGATGCATTGTCAAACTTCACAGTGTCCCATTGATTAACTCCAACATACAGATCAAATTCTGGCAGCATGTCCCGATCATCGTAATCCCCATACATAAAAGAAGCCCTTATCAAGTAGATTGTATCTCTGCCTTCTGGAGGTCTAAGTGTGTAACAATTTCTGTTGCCTTCAGGAAAACTTCTGACATTTGCAAGTGAGCTTTGAAGATCTGCAGACATGAATTTTGAAGATATGTTCTTATTCACTCCACTGCTGATAAATTCTACATCAGATTTGTAACACATGTTTGTTTTTCTATCAGGGTAGCTGAAACCTCCCGGTATTCCACAGTCTATGCTTATAGAGCCTACAATAAATTACACAAGCCATAAAATTTATTAGACTTCTAGACTTGCTATTATGAAATTTGATTGTAATTAAATTCATAAATTGCAGATATTTAAGTATTTACCTCCAATGTCATCTAGTTTCCTTCTGGCATGCTTGTGATTGATCAATTTCTCTGACTTGCCAGAATAAGTAGCATCAGAAGCCAAAACTGCTGGCTTCAGAGCACAAGCACAAATGGCAAAGAATGAAATGAACATAAACCTCATCATTGAATCATAAGCCCCTGCGCCTCTGCATTTTGAACCCATTTCTTCCCTTTTAAGGTGCCATTAATGGAGTCTTTTGCATTTTCTTATAAAGCAATTTAAGATAGCACAATACATGAAAGAGACTAAAAACAACTTGTTTTAGTTGCCCTTTGCTTTGTTATTTTCAGACTTTAATGGTAACTTAAAGCCATTTAGTGATTGGCAGTATATAGTCAATAAAGGTGTGTCTTGGTGCATAGAATTTGCAAGCAAGTGTTCATCTTTAAAGCTTTTGGCCTCTGGGGACCAAATGTTTGATCAAATATCTGTTATCAATTAATACGATGTGAAGAATTGAAGATAGGCTGAAGTTGATGTAAATAATGGTGTAGAAAATTCAGTTGGCATGTTGTTGTAGTTCATTTATCTCATATTCACTAAGTATGAAATTAGCCGGTGGTTTATTAATCTTTTAGACATACTCTTCTTATAAATTGGTTTTTAAGAATGAGTTCTGATGAGCGGTTAATATATCTATATTTTCCTCCAATTTATCTTAATATTTTGTAGGTGATATCGGGTTTTTATGAGTTTTGATGTGTTTTGTGTGTGTTTTTACAGGTTCAAATCATATCAATGAGTTCTGATGAGCGGTTAATATATCTATATTTTCCTCCCATTTATCTTAATATTTTGTAGGTGATATCGGGTTTTTATGAGTTTTGATGTGTTTTGTGTGTGTTTTTACAGGTTCAAATCATATCACGATTCAATGGAATTAACTAGAGATAAAAATGGTAGGATACAGAGCAAATCGGGGAAAAATTCAAAGTCAAAATGCACGTCCTGACACTGATCGCTCGTCGAAATGCTCGTCTTCACAAATTATGACCAGAGAGCCATGAAGATGGGCGCATCGCGACGCTTCCCCTTGAGAGTCACAACGCGCCAATTTCCAGGAAAGTCGCGACGCACATTCAGCGCATCGCAACATGAAAATTTGGTCCCAAATTCGCCATGATTCAGATTTTTAATAAGGAAACACTCTTTGGACCTCCTATATAAGTATAAGTTCATCCCAAAACCTAAGAAAACCTCATAACATATTTTGAAGCCTCCAGGGGATAGAAAAACGCCTAGAGTAAGGCAAGAACGAGTGCTTCAATGGGCGATGGAGTTTAAAGCCGAAGACTGCAAACACGAGTTTCTTTCTTCATATTTTCTCTCTACCTTTATCTTTTATGAGTTCTTAGCATGTATTAATTATTAACATATTTTTATTGAATATTATGAGTAGCTAAATCATTAAATTTAGGGTTGTAAGGGATCTTGAACATGTTTAACTAATTTAATTGTATATTTTTATTCTTTTGAGTTTGTTATTTATTATTTATTATTTATTATTCTCTGTGTTTGAATGCTTATTTTATTTGTTTGGCCAATAATAAAATAATTTTGATAAATCTTAGGAACTCGACAGAGGGAATTTGGGTTAGTCGTGAAAATAATAGCGTATGATTTATTCGTTGAATATATTTTCCTGCAGGATGGACATATCTAAAAGGGCATATGTAACCAAGTTTAGAACTTGACCTTAATGAATTCAGTTTAATTTAATTAATATAGATATATAATTAATTGAATCATTCTGAATACATGACCATCGAAATAAGCTTATGAATAATTTAGTGTTCTAAGTTAATAATTAATAACAATAACCCAATTGAATGAAAAGTGTATGAACTCATTGTATGCATGGTTAGGTGAAGTTGCAACCGAAGATTCTTCTATCTATAGGGTTTTCAAAGTCTGTTATTTGTGGCTTATTTAATTTCAACTAAATTTCGATAAATCAATTATTCTTTTCGATAGTTAGTTTAAGTTAAGTAGGTTAGTTTTGATATTAATAAGAGAAATACTAAGTTCATGTGGGTTCGTTATCCAACTATTTATCACTGTATTATTTGAGTGATATGTGTACTTATGTGCTAAATATATAAAATCTCGATCAAGTCTACTATTGAATTTATAACAAATTGTATCAAAGCCAATACACCAGTTTCAATCGTAGGATGCATGGGTGATACTCGTATTACAATGTTCAGCCGTAACTAATTGGATTAGTACAAAATTTAGCTTGTGTGGCGTCGGAACAGCGAATCGTAGCGGAATGATTTGTAAAATCAATAATGAAATGATGAGATATTTTAGTAGCTATGACATGAATTATTTTCTGGCTTGAGCTGAACTCAAGTCAATTACAAGATTTTTATTGTTAAAATCAACACTCATTTATTAATACAAAATTATTGTTCAAGGGACAATATTACACATAAATCACCAAGAAAAAGTAAATAATTAAATTGCTCAAGGAGATCCATTATGGGACAGAGGATTAAGAGCACTAGTGGTGCAGCGGCAGGGGCAGCAACCCCCAGGTGGTGCAGGACCGCAACAAGCACAAGCTGGACAGAATATGGGTCCCCGTCCCTTTATTTTCATCACTTCTTGGACACCTGCAGCCAGCAAGAACCCATTATTAATTAAGCGATTACCACGAGAAGTTATAATAAACTCAAGGCAATTAAGCAACTGTAAGTAGATTAATTATGAGATTACCGCGACCAGTGAATTGAGCAGCCTTGCATGGCAACAATGGAGACAGTACCAGGGCAAAGATGACGAGGCTGAGCAGCACGGAACTTGAACTGTTTCTTCCCATTGCTATAAGCAAGTGATTCTTTAGCTTATAACTGCTTATTAAGCAATTTTATAGGAAGTGTAGTGTGGTGATGCCGCAGTGTTTGAATTAAGAGATTTGTTTCCATTAATCAACAGTTGGAATTATCGCAAGTTGCAACTTAGATTTGGACTTTTAACATACAATATTGTATTATTGAACTTTTGAATTGACTTTTAGTACCTTTGATTTCAATTGTTTATAAAGATAGATAAAGGCTCATATTGTAGAAGTTTGAAGAGGACAAGTTGAAGAAATATATCTTTTCTTATTATTCACAATGCCATTTAACACTATATATACACATTGTTTGAAATTTAAAATAGGAAAGAGATTACAATGAAAGGAAATGATTAACTACTAGATAAATGACATAATTACAAAAGATTCAAAAATTGAGATTCCTTGATTTTCTCCCTTCAATTATCTTGATTGTGGAATCTTATCATGCCCCCGCAAGGTGGACAGTCGTGGAGAGAGTCCGATCTTGGACTTGAGTGAATTGAAAGGAGACCGAGCAAGCGGTTTGGTGAGGGCGTCCGCTAGTTGATCAGCTCCAGAGATGTGTGAGACCCGGAGTAGACCATTTTGAACTTGTTCCCGGATGAGGTGGTAGTCAAGCGCTATGTGTTTCATGCGTGAGTGGAAAACAGGATTGGAGCATAAATTGGTTGCCCCAACATTGTCACAGTAGATTACTGGTTGGAGAGAGAGAGTGACACCAAGTTCGGTAAGGAGAGCACAAATCCATCTAATTTCGGCAGCAGTGGAGGCTACTGATCGGTACTCAGCCTCAGTGGATGAGCGTGCAACAGTGCGTTGTTTCTTGGAGCTCCAGGAAATAGGATTATGACCCAGATATACTATGTAAGCACCAGTGGAGGTGAAGTCGTCCTTGTTACCAGCCCAATCAGCGTCGAAAAAGGCATGGAGTGCGAGAGGGGAGTTGCGGCGGAGAAATATGCCATGGTCCAGAGTGCCACAGAGATATCGCAGTAGACGCTTGACTGCATGCCAATGGTCATTGGTCGGTTGATGCATAAACTGAGAAAGTTTGTTTACTGTATAAGCAATGTCTGGTCGAGTGAGGGAGAGATACTGGAGGCTGCCGACAATATTTCTGTACTCGGTCGGATCAGGTAAAGAAGATCCAGATTGTAATGTGAGTGTCGGTTTGTTGCCAGAGGAGTTGGGGCTGGCTTGGCGTCAATCATGTGGGTTCTGGTGAGCAGATCGGCAATGTACTTGCGTTGACTAAGGAAAAGATCATTGTTGTGGCTAGTAACCTCCACCCCAAGGAAATAAGCAAGTTGGCTAAGGTCATTGAGAGAGAAGCGCTGAGAGAGTTGGTCAATGAATCGTCGGACAGCTGCAACATCATTTCCAGTAATGATGATGTCGTCGACATAGACTAAGAGATATAGTGTGGTGTGGCCGTTGGTGAAGATGAACAGTGAGGTGTCGGCCTGTGAGTTGGTGAAGCCGGACCGTAGAAGAAATTGACGCAGTTCATGGTACCATGCTCGAGGAGCTTGTTTGAGGCCGTAGATGGCTTTGCGAAGTTTACAGACGTGATTGGGGTGATCCCGATCAATGAAGCCCGAAGGTTGTGACATATAAACATCTTCAGTGAGAGTGCCTTGAAGAAAGGCATTGTTGATGTCAAGTTGTCGGAGAGACCATCCTTGACTAACCGCAAGACTGAGAACAATCCGAACTGTGGTCGGCTTGATGACTGGGCTGAAGGTTTCATAATAATCCACGCCAGGACGTTTATGGAATCCTTTGGCAACTAATCGAGCTTTGTACCTGTCAATAGAACCGTTAGCATTAAATTTGGTGCGAAAGATCCACTTACAGCCGACCAGGTTCTGGTCGGGACAGGGTGGCACTAGTTCCCATGTCCCATTGCGAAGTAGAGCATTATATTCTTCCGACAAAGCTTGGCGCCACTTAGGGTCCTTGAGGGCTTGGGTAATGGTGGTGGGTTCGAGAGTAGGTTGCTGAAGCTGGGCGTGAAGGTTAAGTTTTTGAATTGGTTTGTGGAGGTTGTTCTTGGAACGTGTGACAATGACACGGGGTAAGTTGGAGGGTTCATGTGGGTGGTCGGTTTTGGTTTGGGCGGGTATGGGTTGTGTAGTTGAGTGTGCAAGTGGTCGGTTGTTTTTTGTGTGGTCGGGAACAGATGCTGTAGTTGAGTGGTCATGTGTCGGTTGGTAGTTGTGTGGTCGGTGTTGGGTTGCGGTCGGGAGTGGTCAGGTGGAGTGTCGCGGGTTGTGTTTTTGGGGAGGGTTGATACCCGGCTGTGTGTATGAGGTCGGTTGTTATGTGGATTATCGGTGAGGGGTGAGTGACTTGTGTGCGCATGGGGTCGGTCGAGGTTAGAGTGATCGTCTAGTTGTGGTAATTGTGGACTTGTATGTGGTCGGTCAGAATTGGTTTGATTGGTAAGTGATGATGATGCTCTGGATTGGTTATGCCCGATAGGGCTTCTGTGGTCTGCGGATGCTTGTGAAGTGGTGGTACTTGTGGGAGTAATGTGAGATGGAGGGTGGGGTTGGATCGGGGCATTGATGGGTGTGGAATTCTGTGGGGGTGCAGAGTCGACATTCTGCAATGGTGAGTCCAGTACCGGTAAGGTCATGGAGCACCATTCAGAGATGGTGTAAGGAGTGGCACGGGAAGGAGACAAAGGAGATGTGGCAAAGGGAAAAATTGACTCAACGAAGCGGACATGTCGGGAGGTGTAAAGTCGATTTGTGGAAGGCTCGAGACAGAGATAAGCCCTCTGAGTGAGAGAATATCCTACGAAGACACAATGAGAGGACCGAGACTCAAGTTTGTGAGATGTGTATGGACGGAGCCAAGGGTAGCAGAGACAGCCAAAGCTGTGAAGTTTCGAGTAGTTCGGCATATGACCGAAGAGTTTTAGATAGGGGGAGTTATGGTGTAAGGTCGGTGTGGGCATGCGATTTATAAGATAGATTGCAGTGGAGAACACAAATGGCCAATATGAGAGAGGCATGGATGAGTGAGTAAGAAGAGAAAGACCTGTCTCGACGATATGTCGATGACGACGTTCAGAGTACCCATTGTGCTCAGGAGTGTGAGGAGGAGAAGTGAGATGGGAGACCCCATGGATTGTTAAGAAGGAAGAGAGGGCTTGGTATTCCCCCCCATTGTCAGAGTAGAGTGATATGATAGGGCGGTTGAAGAATTTTTCGACTAGTGCCTTGTAGCGCACAAAGACATCACGGGTGTCAGATTTTCGTTTTAGGGGATAAAGCCATATGTATTTGGTGAAATGGTCGATAAAGATTATGTAGTATTTGAAGTTGTCGAAGGAGTAGACCGGGGAGGTCCATAAATCTGTAAATATAACTTCAAGAGGCGCAGATGTAGTAAGAGTGGAGGAAGAGAACGGTAATTTGTGACTTTTATTACATTGGCATGCATTACAATGATAATTTGAATGAAAGGAATTAGAGACAGCAGAATTAAATGAAGACATGATGCGTTTGAAGATGGACGACGAGGGATGCCCGAGCCGATGATGCCACTCAGGTACAGTGGTGCTGACACTTGAAAAGGCGATTAGAGGGGACCGAGGGGGGGAGGTCGGCCATTCGTATACACCATCTTTAGTTCGACCCTGCAACAGAACTGCCCCCGTGCAGAGATCCTTCACATGAAAAGAAGAGGGTAAGAACTCAATGGAAGTGTTATTGGACTTGTAAAATTGAGAAATTGAGATGAGATTACATTTCATATTGGGTACATATAAAACATTGGATAAGGTAAAAGAGTTAGTTATAGTATTAAGAGAGGTAGAACCGTGGTGGGAAATGGGGAGTGCAGTGCCGTCACCGATCATTATTCATCTGTGCCGTCATAAGGATAGCGGAGAGCAAGGTTGTTCAGATCAGTAGTGACATGATGTGAGGCTCCATTGTCGAGAAGCCAATTAGGGTTGGATGAAGAGGTGGTGGTAACATTTGCTTGATATTGCCAGGGACTGGGCGTGCGAGGGTTGGACGAGTTGGTCGACCGGGTTGGTGGTTGCGCACCGGGGAAGTGTTGGCGGAAGAGAGGGCATTGGGAGACCACATGGCCTTGATTGCGGCACCATTGGCACCGACCAAGAAAGGGACGAGGAGGATGTCGGTCGGTTCTAGTGTTGGTGGAAGAGTTTCTGGGAAGTTGGGGGTTGGTGGTGGGTGCAAACCGACCGGTCTGGGCAGTGTTATTAGGATGAGGTCGGTTGTAGGTCCGAACATTGGTGGGATGCGCGGATGCCGGGTGGGAAGGGGAGCTGGTCCTGTTGTGGAGAGATAACTCCTTGTTGATGAGTTTTTCATGGAGTTCATCAAAGAGAATAGTAGAATCACGGCCATTGACAGAGTCGATGATGGACTGATAGTTATCGTTAAGTCCGTCAAGCACTTTTTCAATTAGATTTTCATGGTCAAGAGGTTTTCCAAGGGCGGCAAGTTGATCGGCTGTGGTTTTGATGAATTGCATGTATTCGGTAATGGTTTTAGGGCCTTTGGTGATGTGTTTAAGATGATCTTTGAGTTTTTTGATGTGACCACGAGATGGACGGGCATAGGTGTTGGCAAGGGTTTGCCAGGCTTCATAGGTGGTGGTGGATTGGGTGATGAGAGGAACTAGCGATGGTGATAGGGTGCCGACCAGAGCTGCAAAGATTAGTTTGTCTTGGCGTAGCCAGGTGTGATATTCGGGATTTGGAGAAGTGACATTATTTCTGGTGATGGTACATGGTGGGGTGTGATGATTTCCATCAATGTGTTTTTGTAAATCATAGCCGATGAGAATGGCTTCAATTTGGGTTTTCCAGGAGAGATAATTCGTTGATGTGAGTTTGATGGAGTTGTGGATGGCAACTATGATCAAAGGTTTTGTAGGTTCTTGGGTGTTGGGGATGACATTTTGGGTACCGTCGGTGGCCATTGGAACAGAGGATGGAGGTAGTGGAGAAAAGTTTGCCAAGTGATGTTGGAAAAAAAAAATTAGAGAAGGGATCTGGGCGCTGATACCATGTAGAAGTTTGAAGAGGACAAGTTGAAGAAATATATCTTTTCTTATTATTCACAATGCCATTTAGCACTATATATACACATTGTTTGAAATTTAAAATAGGAAAGAGATTACAATGAAAGGAAATGATTAACTACTAGATAAATGACATAATTACAAAAGATTCAAAAATTGAGATTCCTTGATTTTCTCCCTTCAATTATCTTGATTGTGGAATCTTATCACATATTTCTTGACTGAATTTTATTTTAATATTTAACAGAAAATATTAATATCTTGCTTAGTTTATGTTGTATTAAATCGGATTTTTAAAAGGTAAAGGTGAGGGAAAAGCCGAAATTCATTTGTTCCCTTACATCTACTAAATTTCGAACCCAGATGATAAGTTAAATATAATTACTTAAAAATCATTCAGTCACACTCTCAAAGATCAGAAATGACCAGATCTCGGACATCATATTACATAATTTATTATTATTATTCTGATAATGTATACTCCTAATATTCAATTTTCATCACAAGTCACCCTTTGTGAACTTACCAAGAGTAACAAATAATTTTATATATACTCCAAATGCTTACCAAGTATTCATGGCCCTAAAACTTCATTATATTACTCATTGAATTCGCCCCCTTTGAATGCATATTTGAATTTCATACTGA
This sequence comes from Zanthoxylum bungeanum, assembly GCA_019454045.1. Lineage (NCBI taxonomy): Eukaryota > Viridiplantae > Streptophyta > Magnoliopsida > Sapindales > Rutaceae > Zanthoxylum > Zanthoxylum bungeanum. The sequence goes on along the minus strand of SKCR01030687.1, from coordinate 99,474 downwards.
TATGACTTTATGTTCATAAAAATATAAGGATGTGACAAGTACATGGTTATTGAATAAGAATGTGAAGGTAATAAAATTTTAATCATATACTATTAAAAATACACAAGTGATCTAAATTTTTTAAAAATTTAACATAACTCATATCAGTAAATAGTCTTAATAAAAAGAAAACAAACCCTTACTCCACATTGTTAATAATGAATAAGAATTATAACTTCATTAAGCACATTTTGGTAAAGCTAAAGATTACCAAATGATACAAACTTTTAAAGCATATTGATCAATGATGAACTTTTAGTAAAGAGTACTCAAATACTAAATAGACACTAGTGATCTCTTATTCATATCAACTTGCTAAATATACAAGTCTCACAATCTCACTAATGGAGACCCATTATTGGCCGGACTGATCAGTATTCAATAGGAGGAGGAGGAGGAGGGCACCGGCACGGGCACACGCCCCCGGAGGTGCCGGTGCTCAGCAAGCGCAAGCTGGACAGAAGATTATTGGTGGAGAAGGTGCCTTCTGTAGCACTCGCATCACTCCACTCAACCTGCAAGAAAATTATTGATGGGGATTTCTGCTACTAAGTCTTTTATACAGTTCGGTAAGGGCAGAAGAGGAAATTCACCTCATCGGGAGGATAAGGGGTCAGGAGATATATATGGGCACCTCGGCCCAACATGGAGCTCGGTTGATGAGTATGACCGACCATACTAGATAAAGGAATCAAACCGAATCTACCAGCTCTTTGAGCAGATTGATGAGCTCGGACATCTCGGGTCAGGGCGGAAGCAATATGGAGCTCGGCGAGTCCTTTGGCCGACCTCTTGAAGGCCGACAGAAGATCAGAAGAGCTGGATCTTTCATTCAACACATGTCATTTCTCAAAGGCACTTTACAGGCTGGATCTAGTATGTTGCGTGTGGCAGTGGAGAAGACAGAGTGATGTGACAGGCCGTCAGACGACAGGTTTGCTTTCGGCGAAGGCAGACTTGGGGCAGAGAACCCGTCAATCAATCAGGCCTCACGCGGGAAACACCTTTGAATTGGAAGAACAATGTGTATCTCTCTGTACATATAAAGGGAATGTAGTCTCATTTCTAGGAGGGATTTTTTTTTTTAATATAGCAACTTGTAATACAAAAAAAATATAACACGTGTAACCTCTTTCAACTGCTCGGTCACGTTATAGACTGTCTCATAATAGGTCGGCCGAGTCAGTTCTTGGCAATAAAACAACCTTCATCGTTTTGTGCCCGTCGACGTAGGTTGGATTCGCTCCGTCGAACCACGTTAAAGCTCCCTTATCAATCTGTGTGTTATTTCATCTTTTACTAAATTTTCTTTTGGCAAACCAAATAGATTAAAGGTTGAGGGAAGGTTGTCCCGAGATCATTATTCCCGTATGGCCCATGAGACGAAAATCAGCCGTCAATAGTTGGCGCCGTCTGTGGGAGGGAGAAAAAAAGCAATTTGCGTAGTAAGATGACGGTAGAAGGTAGAAACCATGGTTTGGTGGGTAGTTCAACAACAGAATGGATGGAGGGGGAGAAAGGGTTCGCACAGAGGAGGCATGGCGACAACAAAAGCTTTCATTGAATTGTAGAATGGAATGTAAAAGGGTTAGCCAACGGCCACCCACCCCGGTTGAGTCGTAGAATGGAATGTAATGTGGGGGACAAGTTCCTCTATGGGAAGGTGCTGCACCTACTTGGCTACCAATCTTCAGTTTCGTAGGTTACATGTACTGAAGGATCAGTCGGGGAACTAGTCAGCCGGGAGCGAGAGAGACGTCCATCAGACCAGTCCTCAATTAGTGCGGTGGTATCCCCCGAACAAGAATAAATGAGGTAAAAAGTACACATGAAAACCCCGCGGAGCACAGACTGAGGGCCTCGCCCAGGTTCCCAGATTTGCTCGGGATGTGCAGGACCCATGGCTAATGCATTATTCATTAGCGCCCGTGAGGCATCTGATGCAGCAGATCCTGGGAGCCCAAGTCAGAACCAGAGCTTAAGACATAAGGATCTGCAGAAGCCCCGATGGGAAAACCAACTTGCCAGTGAAGTTTACAACTACAGCATACGCATCGGGAGTTCTTGAATTCAAGCTCAGACTGCAAGATAAAGAACCAGAAGAAAATATTGTAAAAGCCTCTATTGAAATGTCCCGTGAAGAGTTGTAAGAAGGGCATCAAGTCATTTCAATATGAATAAAACTCTCATTTTTCTTAAGAAACTTGTATATCTTGCTTGTTTGTTAATTGAATGCGAAAGTTATTTTCAATATTCTTGGGATGTACTCGATGCGAAGAGGTGATCGGTAACTGGGAAGGGCACCAAGCCCGTGGCACACCACTCCCGAGTGACATTATCAAACTTCTGGGTGGAAGTGTTCCGACCTGATTCCTTTCGCTTTTGAGGATCCAAAACGCATCAAGGGATGAAGGACATAGGGGAAACACGCAAACCTCTCGTGGCACGCCAATCCCGGGTGTCATTATCAAACCCCCAAGGCCGGAGCGTTACTACCCTATGGCTCGTATTTTTTAGGAGTAGCTCGGGTAAACCGGACCCAAAGACATTTCTCCCCCTGTAGGTCGGCTGGTGAGTCCCGTTATGTACCATCAGACCACCTGGCTTGGGTTGGCCAAATGACGCCCTTGATTGCAGGAGTCTTCAGGCCATTTGGCTTAGGTTGTCCGAATGGCGCTCTTGATTGCAGGAGCCTCGGGTAAACCAGACCTATGGAGGTTTCTTCCCCTAAGAGTCGGCTGGTGAGCCCTACTGAGTACCACCCAGGGAAGGTATACATGGGGTGTCCATGTCCCCCGTGGGAAATTGCCTGACCGTCCGAATCGGCGTGTCCGTAGCCCGGTTAGCTGGGACACTGAATTGTAAGGTTCATGATTGTGTTTTGGAGACCTCGGGCGGGACGCTACCTCGAGGAACCCGAGTTGTTATTTACACTTGTGAATTCTTTTGGGGGTATGTGCTAAGTCACCCCCACCCTTTTGTTAATTTTGCCTTATTCTAATTTTTATTTTTCGCTGGTTTGGCAAGCGGACGCCCGCGCCAAGGTTAGCAGAGCTTCCGAGGTTGAAAATCTTCCCTCGTGTAAGTCTCGATTGTTCCACCAGCTTGGGCTGGATTCGTTCTGCCGAGTCTATATTGTTCCACCAGATCGGGGCTGGATTCGTTCCACCGAGTTTGTTATTATTCCACCAGTTTGGTGCTGGATTCGTTCCGCCGAGGCTATCGTATTTCACCAGATCAAGGCTGGATTCTTTCCGACGAGTTTGTTATTATTCCACCAGTTCGGGGTTGGATTCGTTCTGCCGAGGCTATCGTATTTCACCAGATCAGGGGTGGATTCATTCCGCTGAGTCTATATTGTTCCAAAAGATCGGGGCTGGATTCGTTCCGCTGAATCTAAATTATTTCACCAGCTCGGGGTTGGGGTGAATCCCACCGAGTCTGATTTTTTTCTATCAGCTCAGGACTGGATTCTTTCTGCCGATGCTATCGTATTTCACCAGCTCGGGGTTGGGGTGAATCCCACCGAGTCTGATTTTATTTCACCGGATCGGAGCTGGATTCGTTGCGCCGAGTCTGATATTGTTCCACCAAATCGGGACTTGATTTGTTCCGCTGAATCTAAGTTATTTCACCAGCTTGGGGTTGGGGTGAATCCCACCGAGTCCATTTCTTCGGTCTGGGGACACATCATCCCCCAAGGCCAAATGTGCTTCTCACCTCCGGGTCGGGTTCGTCCCACCGAACATATTTGATATCGGCTCGGAGATAGATTATTACCTCAGGGCCAGACCCAATTTGGCCGAGTGCCGGGTCGAAACGAGATATAGAAGGGCAAGTCAGAAATTTGAAGCCAAAATAAGCTAAGTATAAAGAGTAGAACGGAAAACAGTTGAGATAAGTATTAGAAGAAGGAGTTAATGTTATTGTTACGAAAGGAAATGTATTGTTTGATATTACATGGGGGCCCCTTTGGGTCACCCCATCAATCGGCCCACGCAAGAGCAATTGTTTCTTCTTGTGCAGGCCCGGATGGTTGGACGACTGGTGCAAGCTCGACATGGGGAAATTCAGCTTCAGCATGGAAGGAAATGGGGGCTGCAACATCGGCCTCAGGAACTTCAAGGGCGGGAACCTTAGACTAGATCTCTTCAGGATTCAGAGACGGGGGAACAGTTGACACGGGCTCCGGATCATGGATTCCTCCGAAGGAAGAGCAAGCAATTCTCGGGCCTCTTCTGCGGAAAGTTCTCCCTTATAGTAGCGGATGGTCGTGTGGACCAACTCCATGTTAACCCCGGGGATCAGCATTGAGATGATCTCGGTACAATCTTCGATCCCCTTGAGCTGAGCATTCTCTAGCTCCCCATCCAGTGCAACCTCCATCTTTTGCCATTCAGCCTCCCTCATCTGCAGATCAGCTTCCCTCTCCTCAAGGTCGACCTTTCTCTTTTTATCTCCTCGAGAGCCTGATCTTTCTCCTCAGTTATCCTCCTTAGCTTGGCCTCAATATCGCCCAACTCCCACCCTAGGCGTCTACTCTCAGCCAGAGCAGCCTCCCGGTCCTTTTTGGCAATTTTGGCATTCTTCTTGGCTAGATTAGACGCATTTCGAAGGGAGTCATTCAGTTTAGGGCCTCATTCCTGACCCTCTCCAGAGCCTTGATTTTCTCATCTTTTTTGGCCAGAGCGACCTCTTGCTCTGTGATTTGACTTTGGAGCCTTTGCACCTGGGCCCCCCCTCAGAAAGAAGACTCATGAGCAGGTCTTTATTTTGCACTATCAAGTAATTATCCTGTGGGGAAGGAGGAGAAATCAGAGAGCAAGACAAAAATACAACGCGAGAGTAAAGGAGAAAGTTTACCTCTGCTATGCAGAAGGAGAAGCAGGATCTTATTTCCTCTGGGGAGATGTCCTCAAAGTGCGAGATCTTCTCGGGAGGCACCGCTTCGGCCAGTTGATTGAATACTAGCACCATGTGGAGGTGGATTCTCAGATTTTTTCACTGAGGTCGTCCACCCCGAGCGCCACAGCGCATTTTTCTTTTCTGGAGGAGGCCTCCACAGTCTGTTCTCTCTCTAGGTAGTCTGCCTTCTGATCAGAGGTTGTTCCTCCCCTTATTCTTCTTCTTGTCCGGAACCCCCCGATCCGATCAGACGTTTTCGTTTGTTGGCAGACCTAGATTGGCCAGAAGTTTGGGTTTCAGACGCCGGGACCGCCCTGGAAATGGGATTGTTGATTGATCAGAAGGGCATGTCACTGCTTTGTTTTTAGCCTCCGCCACAACTTTTTTTTCGGGAGGTTCCAGCTCCACTTGGCCCGGGCCTCTTCATCAAATATTTGGTTCTGTTAAGAGCACTGGGTTGTGTTGATATTTCTGCCAAGAAAAAGAAGAAGACGGGATCAGTTAGAAAGTCAGTGATAGTCTACCCAGTCGCCTCGGAACCTGCGGAGGTGCACTCCGGACTAGCCCCGACTCCAAGAAGGCAGAGTCATTAACTACTCTCATTCAGTGGCAGGTGTAGCTCCGGGCTACCTTGATCCTAGCATGGACCACACGGGTTACCTTGGAAGGATCCTTCCAGCAGGCTGAGAAAGGTTAAAGAGTTATCGTTTTTTGCATGTAAGTTGAGAAAGAAAAAAAGATTGAGACAAAAGGTCCTGACCTCCGTCTCTGAAGATATCAGACACTTCGGTCATCTCCGAGCATAAGGACAAGGTCCGCCCCCAGTCACATGTGGCCCAGAACTAGGGGTCTTTGAAATTTTTTTGGTTTGTGGAAGGTCTTTGATAAGGGTGGGGGTGTCGGCATATGAAGAGAGATAATACCAACCGTGGTGAGTTTTTGGGTTGGCCTTCAGTTGGTAGAGCCTCTTCAGTTCTTCAAAAGTCGGTTCTCCGAGGCCGACCCGGTGCAGATCACATGTAAACCGGCCAGAATTCTCCAGCTGTTCAAGTTTAGTTGGTAGGGGGCGATCTCCATCCTGGCCAATATACCGGCGAAGTACGGTTGAATGGGCAGCCGAAGACCACATACAAAGAAGGAAGGAAGAAGGGCAACCGAGCCCTCGTTAGGTTGGCTCGCACGATCGCATGTGTCGGGGACATCCAGAGCTATGTCGATTGGGATCTCATAATGTTCTCGGAGCATACACAAGGCTTCTTCAGTGATGGTTGAAAGTCGGTTCATGTCCAAGGCCGAGTTTCCCAGTTTTCCAAGCTCAGGGTCCTTCCGGGGAACTCTTTGGTGGTAGGTATCATTTTTTGTTTCAGAAGAGGTGGGGGTAGTATCCAAATCCTCTACGCTGGGTGTCCCCGAGCTGAATGACGCTTCCACAGCACGAGGATGTTGTGGTTCTATGGGTTTGCCGAAGAAGATTCAGCGTTAGACATGCCTAACAGTTGCCATGGAATATAAGAAGATCAGTGGTCAGTTTAGGGCATCACAAGTTCAAAAATTATTCCGACTACCTGAAACCTAAACCTACAATCTTTGACGCCCTAGCAATAGCCACAACAACAAGTCTCTCCCTGAACACATGCTACCAAACACGAAACACCAAAAACCCGAAACACATGAACCCTACCCGCTATCCATCCATCAACTATAAACACACATACCAAACATCCAATACCAAAATCGAAATCACATTCACAGCACGAGAGAGAAGAACAAGCAACAATGGGAGGATGCAGCAGATAGAAAGAGAAAAGGTCGGGCAGAAATTTACTTGGGTTAAGAAGAAGAATCGCCGGTTGATCTGGGTAGTTGGAAGTTTGCTGGTCTTGCAAGCAAGTCCGCTTCTCTGGTTTGAAAATTATGGGCTTCGTAAAAAGAAAAAAGGAGAACTGCTCCGTTTTTTTATATAATAATCGGCATGGTACAGTTTTGGCCGGTGGATCAAGAGAATCTTCGGATGTGCGCCGTGTGTCGTC
>SKCR01030687.1:0-87500 GCA_019454045.1 Zanthoxylum bungeanum | reverse complement strand
AAATAAATTTCTCTAGTCTCTATGGTCCCCATATAACTCGAATTGATAGAAAATGAGCAGATTTAGACAATCGATCCATGATAAGTGTGGTTTATACCCACTTATTCCGGCATCCTTAGCCTATTATTTTGTTATGTTTCGTGTCATTTAATGTCATTTATAGTTTATTTTATGTCTTGTTTGTATGAAGCATTAGAACATGAAGAATGAACCAATTATGCGTGTTTCGGGACCTATTGGGAGCATTGGAAGCAAGATGCAGCTCTAGTGAAGGAAATCATCACTGGAGCTGCAGAGCCAAAAGTCTTAGCGCCGCGACGCCTTTGAGCAGATCAGACGCCTATACAAAAGACAGAGAGAAGGGCGCCGCAGCGTCACAACGCCCTCAACAGATACATGTCCCAACCAAAAGGTCGAGGATTTGGCACCACGGTGCCCAAGTCCAAGCACCGCGGTGCTACAGGAGTAAGACACACATGCGTAACAGAAACATAAAATTAGGGTTTTTTTTTAAGATACCCAATGACATCAAGGCTTTATTATAAATACATTAGTTCGTCCACAACACAAGGGGGAGGCTAATACACAGCACAAAACACCAAAATATATATTTTAGAGAGATCCAAGGAGGAAGATTGAAGAGCAACAAGAGAAGATGAAGGCAGTGACGTCCGAAGAAGAAGAGATTCAATTCTGGTTTTATCTTATCGTTTCTTTCTTAGAACTCTAATGATTTCCATTAGATTCATGACTTATTTTCATTGTTTTTATCTTTTAGTCATAAACTAAACTCCTTAATTCTGGAGAATGATGTAACTGATGCTTGAACCTTGTGTTGTTTGCTAATTTTGTTATGAAGTTTTATTCAGTTTATTTGTATTCTCTTGAGTTTAATGCCTTATGTTTTCCGGCCATAAATATGATGATACATGTTTAAAATCTATCTGTAACATCCCGCCTAGGCCAGGATGCTATCGGCAGGAGACAGGAAAACCCATCTCCATAAGCCTCTGATTCTGACAAAATTTCGGCATGATGTATGCAGAATATCATACAACCTGGCTTATAGCCAGCACCCTGAGACAACCCGGTCAAGCAAACTCAACATATATGCAATCATCATCAAGGCCTCAGGCCTGAACTCAATGAACAAATGTAAATACTTGGCCTCCGGCCAGAACTCAAAATAAAACTATGCTATTACATAACTGATACATATGAAATACAAATGTAAATACGAAGATAAGGGCCGTGAGGACCCATAACTCGACCCAGGATTCAAAGACTCTCTTGACTGCAATTGGGGCCATCCACTGTCTTCAAAGTCTTCACCAAAATCCTGCGGGCTTAGTATGACTGCTACTGACCTGCAAAACTAACAAACTATTGTGGTGTGAGTCATAAGACTCAGTAAGTAATCATGCTAATAACTTGAGCGTACAAACACATACAAAGTTTAAGTTATGTTTCTGTTTTAACCTGAGTTGTTCAAAAAGCCATTAAAGCATTTTCACAGTTTTGAAATAACCATATAACTCTTATCCAATTTATTTCCATATTACTTGCTACTAGTCTTTCTAACTATTCGTATATAGACTTAAAATCTTGTACATTTTCAATATCTATAACTTTATTCACTAAGACGAGTCTTATCATGTTTTCGCTGCATTACTCTGATATCTTATGCTTACCTACTTACTCTTTTGCTATACTAGTTTGGTTATTTATCATACTTATCTTCCTCTTATTTCATTGAAATATTATCAAATCAGATTTATAAATTATTCTTTCTATCAAACATTCATCTTTAACTGTCTTACATTCTATATACTAGCTCTATCATTAATATACTTCACATGCAGATAACTAAAACTACTTACATAACTAATCATCACACTATTATAAACATATGCAATCTAATGTACCGTTACATCTATCATTTCATATAATCATATTGAAACTTATTAAGCTTTAACGCTATAAATACATGCATTTACAAATTACTATTTTCAACTCAATAATACCGTACATGTATATGAAATCATGTTATCATACACTGCCATTCACAAGGTTTATCTCGTATAAACATACAAGTTATATCATTACTAATCACTTATGCATATAAATGTGGCAATGCCATCATGCATGAATATAAGCTACATGTAACTCATATGATATCTAAAATGTATGATTTATATGCGTAACTCATAAACTACTTTCTACTTTAGCATATCATACTATTCAGAAAATACTTCCTAAAAACCTTTTCTGAAAAACTGTTCTCTAAAGACTGTTTCTGAAAACTCTTCTCTGAAATTTTCTTTCTGAAAACTCTTTGCTGAAAACTTTACTTGAAAACTGATTTCTACTTTAAAATTCTGAATCTCTTATAAAACTGCTGCTTTCTGGAAACCGTTTATAAAATCTATTTTCTGAAAACTGTTTACTAAAATCTGGCTTTTGAAAACTATATACTGATGATCTGAAAACTGTGTACTGAGAATCTGAAAATTGAAAACTGATAATACTCGATGCCCATGACAACAGCTCAACTGCGGCATCTCTGAGGCTGGTGGTGCCCTACGTCTAGGACAATAGCTCAACTGGCAACGTAGAGCTCTACACCTAGGACAACAGCTCAACTGGCAGTGTAGCCACCACTAGGGACCAGGTACACGATCCTAAGCCGCCATCCTGGCCCTACTTGTGCACATGTTCTCTGTATCCTTCAATTTCAACTGTATCTCAAGTTACATACTGGGGTGAGGTTTTACCTCATGCCCCGAAGACATAAAACCATAAAACTCATAATTTAAATCTTAAAACTGTATCAAACATTTTCTAAAAACATCACTTTTAAAAGTCTCTGTTACTTTTCTTTAAAAACTCTTGAATTTCAAAACCCTTCTTGTATTATCATGTATGTACATGTATATGTTCATGCATTCCTTTAAACTAATGACATATGCATTATATTTCTTATATGCTTTCATCACACATGCTCACTTACATTATAACTATCACACACAAACATAATTGCTCTCTCATTTTCTCACATGTATATATACCTGTACTAGCGTACATCCACCTTTATCTAACCCGAGTTCATACATCTGATGCCTCTATATAGATACATAATAACATTCATGTCTAACAAAAACATGATATTATTCATATGCTTTATCCATAAATACTGGTTATACCTACCCATGTATCTCTTTACTTCTATATGCTCATGCTTATCTTTGCTCATATATATGCTTTTAACCACTTGTTCTTATCTATATGTGTGTGTATATATATATATAGACACACTTATGAACTTATATACACCTGCCTCTTTCTCATACATTCATCTTTATATATATATATATATATATATGAGTACAAATATATGTACAGGTTTCATGTATATAACTATATACAACTTCATTATATTACTAATTTCGAACATCGTTAAATCTATCAAGTACTCGTAGCATGATTTACTTACCTGGCTTCATGGACACTCCGAACCTGGACCCGATCTGTCAAAACAAATCATAAACTGAAATCAGAATCGCTATTTGCGGAACTTTAGACATTTCTATAATAGACTTCGGATCCTTCTCGGAATAATCAAAACAAATCCGAAACTTGTCGGATTTTCCCCGATTCGTCTAAAATCACTCTAATACTCATTCTGAGTCATTACATAATGTTCTAAACCAACTCGGTTGCTTAAATTCCCGATTTACGCGTTTGCGGAAAATCTTGCGGAAAAGTTTCCGCAAACACTACGGAAGGGTCTCGTACCCTCCGAAATTATCCAGAATGACTTAATTACCCTCGCAATACCATATTTATATAATCCCCATAATTACGGTCATCTATGTTTAGTCGCACGAGAAACTCTGTTTTACCGGAAACTCGCTGATTCTACTGGATCGATCTAATTTATTCGGTTTCTCCCCGGATTCTACCACATTCATCGTTTTAATATATAAAAACAAATCCAAATCATTTCATAACAATTCGCTAAACTACGGAACTACTGGAAGCTTCCGAATATAAATCGATACACTTTAAAATAACAAATTTTTAACGAAGAGTCGTACTGAAATTCCGAGGGCATATTCGGACTCCCAAAGGCCATACGAACGCGCTGGTGTCGTCGGAATTCCGATCGGAGCTACTGTTCATCTGGGTGCTACAGTACACACGCGTGTTTCCTCCACGTTTTGCATGCAATCGGCCGCTGTTCGGTGAAATCGACTCCGCATACTCGTAGTACTCGTCGAGTGCTTTGATTTGGTAGGTGGCTCGGGCCGTGAAATGAAACGACGAGCTGGATCCGTCAAACCCATTACCGCGAGCTTCCTCCCCATTTTCTCGCCGCTCCCAGCGGTTCCGCCGGCGTGAGGCCGTTCGGTGGCCGCAGGCGCAACGCTATTTTCTTTCTCTCTCTCTTGCATGCCTCTACCTCTCTTTTCTCTCTTTTATTTTTCTGTATTTCCCTCTTTTTTATTTTCTTTTTTAAAATAAATAATGGTAAAACAAATATCTCAAATAGAAAATTACCAAAATGCCCCACTTATAAGGGTAATTCCGGAAATCATCAATTTCGAAGCCATTTTGGCGTGATTTTCAAAAATTGTTCAACACAAAAGTTATTCGTCTCGGAAAAATAAGTCTGATGGTTCAAGAAACAACTCGATCGGAGATCATTTGCTATATCCATGACCAAAACCGTAAACTTTGCGCGTTGTACAAAAATCGCGTAACTGACTTTTGATCCCATGCATTTTCCAACGCGAGGAATATTCATAATATATTATTCCAACTCATATTCCATCACTTAAACACTTATCGCTAATGTCGCTCTGTTCCGGGACCGCAATTTTGATCCGGGAATTTTTCCAGAATTATCCCGAAAATCTGGGATGTTACACTATCACTCGAGAGAGGGAGTGGATATTTTAGGAGTATTGACTTATAAACAATATAACTGAACAAAGATTAATTGGCATGACAAATACATAGAGGATAGATAGGTGAAATTAGACTCCAGAATCTCTATCGTATTAGTTCATCCTATATAATTATTTTTATATTTATTTATTAAAATCCTTATTATTTGTTTTCTAAATAAAGTTAGGATTATCAATTGTAGTACTTAGTGCAAGTTAACACAATCCCTGTGGGTTCGACACTCTAAACTCATTTATACTAAAACTTGACACCGTACACTTGCGGTACTATATAAAATATCACAACAAGTTTTTGACTTATTTTCATTGTTTTTATCTTTAGTCATGAACTAACTCCTTAATTCTGGAGAATGATGTAACTGATGCTTGAACCTTTATTTTAATTGTCAAATTTTTATGAAGTTTTATCGAGTTATTTATATTCTTTTAAGTTTAATGCTTTGTGTTTGTTGGCCACAAATATGATGATATATGTTTACATAATGAGTTGTTAACTATTAGATTTTTATAGAGATAAAATATTTTCCCATGACCACTCATGTAGGTAGAGGCTGGAGTAATCTGGCTAAATGTTGATGCTTTGCTTTAACCTGCTGACAAACCAAACACCGAGATACAACTTTGAAATCTCTCTCTTCATTCCCGGCCACCAATAAGTCTTCTTTAGATTTTGATACATCTTGGTGCTATCAGATTCATATAATAAGGATCATCGTGTGCCTTATCCAAGATCTCCTACTTGAGTTTTATGGTAGATGGTATCACAACTCTATCACCAATAATTGTACATTTTCTGAACTCAATCTGAAAATAGTAGTCTAATTCCTCACAATCTCTGCTCTCCACTTTTTTGTTACCTCGTGCCATAACTTACTAACTAGCTATCTCATCTCCCAATGAAAAGGCTCCACCCAGGGTCTTGTACAGACAACAACTATAAAGAGCTTTTAGCAGTTTACGCAAAATCCACCACCTTAAGATTCCTACTACTGAAAAGAGGATTTGCAGGTCCCTCACATCTCTGCTTTACATCTTATCACCGCTACAATTATTATCCTTTCCAATCATGCATGGATACTGTGAAAGTTTGTTTTTTATGAAGAAATTATTGTTCTCTCTCCTTATAAAGAGATGCGTAATTTCTTAAAGAATTACTGAAAACTTCTTTCATGGCATCCTCTTCTGCCGATCCTAACTCATGTTCAAAATTTGTCAGAGTAAGGTGCTATACAAAAGCTTTGTAAATGACCAGTCATAGATCGAGCAATTATAGATTCCAAATATGTTCCAGACCTTTGGAGAGATATTTACGATTGTCTCAATGAGCTCCATCCGCTCCTTTGCCTAAAGAGATTGCAATGGATATCGTGGCAAGAGTACCTACAAACTTCATGAGGTGGTGTTTCATTCTTAGAACCATTTGGAATGGAAAAACAGATGGTTTAATCCAATACAAAATAATTATGTGATTGTTCACTTTGGGTATCACAGATTCCATTCCACAGTTTTCATCAACAGTATGATTTCTTCAATCATTTCCAGTGGAGTCTCGGCACCTTGTTTGAACTCGGTTTCCTCAATGGATTTATTCTTGGACCAAGTCCAATCCATCCCAACTATCTTGGTATATCAGAAGCCAGCCTTGGTGACCTTCTTCATTCATCATTAATATTTCGTATCAATGGTATAAACGCCACAAAAGTATTACTGTCTGGATCGAAACCATTACTCCAGAATGGTCAGATGACTATTCGCTCGTTTACCACCCAATTCATCTTATTAGAATCATACCATCACGTCAGTTCACTGATTAGAGACTCATTAGTTGGCCATCCAGACCGAAGCTTAGAGTTTACTATAAATACGATGATATTTTCCCAGAAGAGATTACTTTCCATCATTCCTATGATCTTAGAGCTCTCTCCACAGACTCAATCCGTTGAAGTCTAGAAAGAAATATCGAGGATAAAGCTTAGCAACTCTTCACTACTATCGAAGAGTCATCTAGAAGTATCATCCAGGGCTACAATAAAATCAAGTTTCCTGACAGTCTCAAAATCCAAATCATCGACGGTCTCATTCCCATGTCTCTACGTGCGAAGCGTTAATGAGAGGATCATCAATTCGAAGATGATCCTGTCCTTGCAACACATCCAAGTTGTTATATTCCATAATGTGATCTTAACTGTTATATTTTTTTTTATTTTTTTGACATTATAACATTTGTTTGCTTATACGAGAGTGTCAACAAAATCTTCTTTCTCATTTCTCGAACACCAAAGTTCTAATATCTTTGACTTACTGGCTCATGTTAATGTTATAACTGCTTCAGGAGGTTCATATTAGGTACAACCATAGAAATCACGTTAGATGCAGCTACAGGAATAACAATGGGGGTAACTGTCAAAACTACTAGAGGTATAAGTCTAGAACCCTCATTATCCTCAACAATCGGCGGAATACCAGATAAAATTATATCAAATTCAAGATCTATCGGCTAAGTATGAGGTCTCTCTATACTATTACTTGCATTCTCACGCATCGTCAAACTATCACTCTCCTACGTTGAGCACCAGTACCACGGCCACGTCCAGACATTTTCCTACAGCAAAAAAACTACCTTTTTAATATCTTCATCTAATGCAATGTGTCTACATAACCTAAACCCTAAGCTCTAATACCAAATTTGTCCCGACCCCCTCTCTAGAGCGGGCCCAACCCTAGAAAGAGGTTCGCGGACAACTTTAGCTCGAGCATTCTATATGTCAAACCAACTAAACAAATATGCACAATTAATACATCACAAGATACAAATACGTGAATTATACATAATTTTTATGATTTACAACACAAGTCTTAAAAATATGCAAATGACGACTCAAATGTCTAGACCAACCTGAAAAACAACTGTGGCACGTGGATCCAAATTTGGTACTGCTTCTGTTGCGCTCGCGATCTACCTGGAATGTTTGGGGGAAAAAGGGGATTGAGCTTAAAGAGCTCAGCAAGTAATGCACTCATACTCTCAACATGACCTCACCAACAAAATAAGAATTTATATATAAGTGTATATGTGTATATATATAATATAATATATGAAAATAAAATATATTATAATAACAACTCAAGCAAACATCCCACAACAATACAAACATCCATCAAACATGGTTGCTAATCCGGGTTTAGTATAATAGTGGATTGAAACCAATGGGAGAGTACCTCATCATAACTCCCAAGGTTTCCCACTATATCAAAACCAAGGAGAGTACCTCATCACAACTCCCAAGGTTTTCCATCATATCATCTCGCGTAATGTATCATCATATCTCATCTCATCTCCGACCGCTATCATACAAAACCCGACAGCATAACTCAATAACACACATCATCCAATACACTCACATCTCGCATCCAATCCATCAATCTCATCTCAATAATCATGAATTTATTTATTTTTCTCATGCTTTCAATTAATCAATGTTTATATCTCCATAAAATATATATAAATATAAATATATATATATATATATATGATTATACCAACATATGTATACAGACTTTCACGACAACCATCAATCAACAAACAATTATGTTAAGAGAATTAACGTGCATTGTACTTACCTCCATCCATGCAAAAGCTCTTACTATGTCTATATCCTCGCTAAGAATCAGAAAATATAAAATTATGATCAGGTCCCTCAATTTATCCAAAATTATGATTTTACCCCTAAACTTTCTAAATTTTCCATTTTAGCCCCTAAACTTTTCTAATATGTCCAAATAGTCATAAAACTCTTAAATATTACTATTTAACCCCTAAAAATCAGAATTTACAATTTTACCCTCATAATTATGTAAATATACAATTAAGTCCAAAACTTTCAAATTCTATCATTTACACCCCAAAATGGTAATAATCACATACTGAGCTCCAACGACCTCCAAATCTCACAACGAAAGAGTCGCTGGTCAGCAAACATCTCAAGGTTCACGGTGATAGTGGTAGGGGCTAAAACATGGCGGTTACCGACGATCGGTTAAACACCGATAATAATCGTATTTTGTTCATTTCTCCACAACCGAAGGTCCGATTTAGGCAAACGAAGTGTCCAACTTGCGTATATCGACGAGGGGAAAATTTTGATCTGGGAGGTGTCATACATGCGCGGCGGCGCGTGGAGCGCTTGGGCAGCAAGTCACTGGTGTGTGGCCGGCGCGTGGGGGCACGTCCAATGGTGGATCGACGGCGGTCCGGTGGCAGTGGATTCATCTCGATGAGGGGATACTCCAGATGTGGTCATTTGCCGGAAACAAAGATCAGACGACGTCGAAAACTCAATTTCTCTCTCTGTCCATGTACTTTCTCTCTCTTCTGGATAGTCCACTCTCATGCTCCCGGTTTCTCTCTCTAAAACTCCAAGAAATTACTCTCAAACTCTCTGGAATTGTCTTCAACAACCTCATCCTCCTCTCTCTAAATCACAACTCCAAAATCTTCTTGCATGGCCATGAGAAGTATTGTTCCCATAACCAAATACATGCAAAGTTCGTCTATTTCTATCCTCATAAACTAATTTCCAATAGATGATGTACAATATCCCTCAAGATTTTTATGGATCAGAAAGCAACGGAGAGCATCCTCAATTCTCTACACATCTCCTGGATAAATAGCATGAAGCTCTGAGTTCTTGTCACCGTTGATTTGTTCTTTGGACCAATTGTTTCATATTTATTTTCTTTTGCATAAGAGACCAAACGTAACTTGTCTCCATTGCTGCTAGCAGACTCTCTTTGAAGCTATGTAACTCATCATGCATATGACCCATGATAAAACTAAGAAATTTCTGAGCATCTTCCTGATTTGATCTACCGGTTATGCTATTGGAAACAACACATTTTTTTGTAAGTTAATAATGGTAGAGGTTAGAGTGGTTGTGAGTATGGTTAATTGTAAGGTGTAGGTTTTTGTTGGGTTTGAACCACTTATTGAGGATGAGCTGTCGAAACTCTTTAGCTATAAAGTTGTGTATAATGAATGAATGTGAGCTAAAGAAATATGGCCAGCTATGACACATATTATATCAACGACAAAAGTAGTTGTTGTTGCCATATGAGATGCTGGGACCATGCTTGCAACAGAGCTCACTGTGTTCTTTAACAATTATTATTTTAAATGGTGGTAGTTAGCTATTGTTTTTTTTAAATGATAGAGGTTGAGTGGTGCAGTGGGTTAGGTAAGAAAAATAGAAATGAATGGGATATTACACTAATGAACCACAATCGTTTATATTTTTAATTAAAATATTAATTTTGTTAGCGATATATTCTCAAGATAGATTTTGATGATGCAACACAGAATACTTTAGCGCGCATTAGCGAACATTACAAAAAGACGTTGAAGCACATTGGTCGGAAAAAACATAATGAATGTGAAGGCTCAAGCGTCTATTGAATAAATTTTATGTGATATTAGCTTATGGTTTTATTTGTAAGTGAGTTGATAATTTAAGTTTCTAAGTGTTGGATAGTTATGACCCATAGCGTCACTATTTGTACAGATCATGGTGTTGTTGTACAAATTAACTATGTGACAAAGAAGATTGCTCTCTTGTCATTTGTGATTAGATCACATAGATGTATAAATGATAGGAGGTCCATATGATTAGTTCCTGGATTGAGATGATATGAGACAATATCAGTCTATGGAGGATTAATCATTAAATATCCCTAGTCAGAGTATTATCGAGATTGGACATCGATAATGCGTAAAAGACTAGTATTACACTTGTGCGCGTTATGAGGGCATAACGACATAGTTCTCATATATTTGGTTATAGGATACTCATGCAAGTGTAATATGAGGTTGTGTTTTACCGATGGTATGGAAAACAACTTCACTCTGGATAGACCCCTCAGAATTCCATTGGTAGTATGACTATGTGTCTATGGAAGTCCGAAATCAGGGTAGGTGTATTTGGTCTTAACCTGAGACTTGCACCGCTAATACTTGCGACAATCAATATACTTTGGTTTTGGTCGTCCGGGGCTTTAACGGTTTTGTGTACGCCACTTCTGGGTATATTGAGAATCGTAGTGTATTGGGTGTGATGTCAAGATGAGAGTATCACTCCAGTCACAGTGGAGATGATGTCACGTAGGATACGATACTAGTACTCGTAAGTACTGCAGTCATTGGGATATTATGACTAGGTCATGTATATCCGATTATAGAGACTAGTTACCAGACATCTGACATGTGCTTCGTACGGGGCAGACACAATTCCAGCCTCAGGCCTAGCACGTGACATCTGATACTGGATCTAGATACGCAATACTACGTATACTACGTCTGATATAGATCGCTTATTTCTGTAAGCATGTTTCTGGAGAATTGGGTAGGCATGGTGCTTTGCTAGAAGCTAACCTTGTCTTGTAAATCGGTAAAAACGTAGTACTAGGTACGTACGTGTTCGGATAGTCCTACGATCGAATTTACTGCCAACATATCTGGGGATCTCATGGGTCGCTTCCCGAAGATTCACCGATGACGTATGACTCGCACTTTTAATTAATATGGGATTAATCACAGAGATATTTTATCTGGGATAAAATATCATTAAAAGAGAGATAACGATTAATTTGGAATTAATTGATAAATTAATATATTCGATATATTAAACGAAATTGGATTTCGACGCGGAATTAAAATTGGATTTTAATTCGGGCAAACGAGTTAATTTAGAATTAATTCGTTAGCGACGTGAATAGTGATTTTACTAGACATAATTAATTAATTACGTCGCAACGAAAAATTTGTTAATTTAGAATTAGCGAACCCGAGCCCGGGAGTGTTTGCTAGCGCATTCGCATTTCGAATTCGAGTGCGGCACGCAAGTCACATTAAGCGTCAAATCGCTAGTCACATCAAACGTCAAATCACTTGTCACTTTGAGTGATGTGATGTGACAACTTGTCACTTGATTGATTGAGTGATGTGAATAGTAGATGGTAGTTGTTGGATTTAATTATTTGACTTTTGGAAAGCCAAATTTTTGGTAAAACAATTGATTGATTTTTGGAAAATTAATTAAGTGTATTTGATACACAATTCTAACCTACCAACACAACTCTCTCTCTTCTCTTTCTTCTCTTCATCTCACGCCCAAGGGGCAGTCCACTGCCTTTTGTTTTCTGGTTTCACCGTGAGACACAAGGAGGAGATGAGGAATTTTGTAGCAAAATTCCTTAGTGCTAGCACACATAGGAGCCATCCTAAGATGATAGGGAAACCCACTTGTGAGCTTGGAATCACCATCAACCAAAGCTTGGAGCTTGTAGGAGGACCAAAGCTGAAAATAGAGCACCAAATTCTGCTCACTGCCGAGCTTCATGGAGGAGGGCAGAAAAGTTTTTGTTGTCCATCGCATCGCTAAACAGATCGATGTAAGTATTCGCGACTTTCTTCGATGTATTCACATGTTTTTTATGCTTTTCGATCCTCGGGACCGTAGAAACTCCAACAATGGTATCAGAGTGAGTAAAATCATGAAACTTGAATTTCGGGTTAAAATTGGGTAAATTGATTTTGAGCATGATTTGGTTAAATTATTTGATTAAGTATGCTTAAATGATGTTTAATTGAAGATTGATTAGATCAATTTCATGAAAAATGGTTTGGAACAATTTTCCCCAAAGATCTTGGCTTGGCCGAATGGTTGTCTTGCCCTAATGTCTTGGAATTTTTGATTTTTGATTCATTGGATGAGTTGGAATCATTTGGGAAATGTTGATTGTGGATTTAATTTGATTGAAACCGAATCGATTTTGAAAACCCTAATTGCCGAGACTTTAAAGCATGAAATGGGTTTGATTTTTGTTAAAAATGTGTTGGACATGTTTTAATGTAAATGAGCATGATTAATTAGGATAATTGGTGTTTTGGAAATATTGATTTGGGTAATTAATTATGTTATACACTTTAAGTAATTAAATTGTGAATTTGGAATTTGATAATTTAATTATGTTGGGCTTAAATTGGATTTGGGCTTGTAAAGTTGTTAATGGGCTTTAATGGGCTTGGTTGTACCAAGTTAGATTTAGGCTAAATTGGTTGGATCCAATTGGGCCCAAAACCGTTTCCATAAAGTCCAAATGCGACTATTGGGCCTTTAAAGTTTAATTGGGCATAATGGGCCGAAATTAATTTATAGGGTTATGGGGTTATTCCTTGATTGGGCTTTGGTTGCCGAAGCCCACGCCTTAAGAAATTAATTGAAAGCCCATTGGACGATAATTAAACAACATTGGATGTTAATCGGGCTTTGAGACCCGTAACGATTAAATTTGGAATTTAAGTCGTAAAGGTTCATTATAAAGTGTAGTTATTTAATTTGGAATTAAATAAGTGAATTAGTATTAAATACATATTAAATTGGATTTAATGTTGTAGTTTAATTTAATTCAATAATTCGTACTTTGAGTACTTATTCGCAAAACGAGTTTGACTCGAGCAAAATCAAATCGTTGTTTGAACATTGGATGGTCATTAATTATCAGATTAATTAATTAGATTAGATTGATTGATAACATGCTTGTGTGAATACATTGTTGCGATGCATGAATAATGTATATCAGATGGATATTAGTTGGGTGGGGCAATTTTGGAAATTGTTGTAATAAATTTAGAATTTATTAAATTGGACCTGCGTGTCCAGCCTATTACATCCTTACTCTTTGTATTTCTCTTCTCACCTATTCTCCTCAATGTAAATGAGGTTTCTTTAGAAGTGTAGTTTAACGGGTAGAAGTAAATACTTGTGCTAGCGGGAGAGAGGAAATTGAGAGATTTGATCTAGGATCAATGTGTTAAGTATCCATCCGCATATCATTATTATATTTTATTTATACGCGCTTTATTATGTATTTAGAATGCATGTTTAATGGTGTATGATGGTGAGACCTTAACAAAGATAATAAATTGGTTGCCAATTTGCACGAAAAACCCTCACAAAATATTAAGCGTTTTTCCTTCCATTGAGTGATTCTTACTCAAGATCCAAGATTGGCATTGGTTTGTTGGCCAAAGTCAAGACCTTTGTCCGTCGAGGATGTGTTTGAATCATGAGAGCTTTGTTCCATATTGGTGTCTTGTCCAAGTCGTGATTTGTTGGCCAAAGTCAAGATCACTTCTTGTCCATCGACATTGATTACGAAGCTTTCCATGGTCAATGGGTTCCGCTTAACTGGGATCATTAAGTTTGTTGTGCCAAAGCCAATGCTTAATTGATTCAGAGGAAAAAGGTTAGGGAATATGTTGGATATATTGGCATATATAAGATATATGTTTCGGACTTGGATGTCCACCTACTGGATCTAGGAATTGGATGTGATCCAATTGATCTTAGAGATCTATCTAGTTAAGTATCATACAATTTGTTGGCCAAAGTCAGGATTGTGTGTTATTTAACGGGATCCTAGCCCACTAGGAAACACGGTTTCCCGAGTACTCGACAGAGGGTTAGAGGCTCGCCGAAAAATAGTGGGAGGCAATAATTAGATTTGCAATATTCATTTAATAACTTGCCATACGCGCTCAATCAAATATATTTCGTCAAATAAATTAATATATTAGTTGGACTAATATTTAATGTTGTTTTAAAACAGTTGGACTGTATTCAAACTATTTCAATTTATAGTTGATTTTATAATTGGATTATAGTAATCAATATAATTGAATTTTACAAATTAAAAGTATAGTTGATTATATAGTTGGACTATAGTAATCATTATATTCATTAGTACCTGAAATCGTTGATTAAATAGTTGGACTATTAGAATCAAGATAAATGTTGAAAGATTAGTGTTTAAAACATAATCCTAGGGATAATGTGTTTAAGCGGCTTTAATTTTCAAATTGGG
Organism: Zanthoxylum bungeanum; assembly: GCA_019454045.1. Classification (NCBI taxonomy): domain Eukaryota; kingdom Viridiplantae; phylum Streptophyta; class Magnoliopsida; order Sapindales; family Rutaceae; genus Zanthoxylum; species Zanthoxylum bungeanum. The sequence continues at coordinate 72,612 of SKCR01030687.1, read as the reverse complement.
AATAAAATCTCAGGATAGTCATGGAAACTAAGTGGTTACTTTATTTGATAAAATAACATCTTAGAGCATGATCTTTGGAAGATTCATGTGATGATAACTTTAGTGCTTAATCCATTAAGCTTGCCAAATAGACTCCTTAATTTCTTAATCAGAACTAAGGATTAGATCCTTAAAGTATGATATTGAAATTAAAGGATCTTCATAAATTTATACTTAGATCTTAGAAGTACTAAATTGCAATAGTAAACTCTTGGAGAGTTAATGGCTATGCTCAAGGAGCCAAAAAGCCAAAGTTTGCAATAGGGCAAGAAGCGCAAGACGCATCTTACTTCGATATTCTAGAAGGCCAAGGCTTGGCCAAAGGCTTATGGGATGTGGAAAATGGCAAATGCAAAATCATTATAATCTTCTAGGAAGATAAATGACATATCCCAAGATGTCTGCCTAGATGTGGCAAATAGGGTCACTGAAGCGTGACTGCCGTATGGACAAGGTAGACATGAAGGAATTGAAGACGGGTGATAAGTGCATGAAAATGTACTTTGAAACATCACTTATCTGGGTTTATTGTTAAGTATTTAGTTATATATTTTATATTTTATTACATAATTTCTATTGTTATATTAATTTAGAAATATTTATCATTTAAACTAATTTAGTGATTTTTATTTGTAGGGATATTAATACATGGATCCTGGGACAATTGCAAGTGTTTAGGGGCTATACTGATGCATATGACGCACACAGGAGCCGAAAACACGAAAAGCAAAAATTGAACTGGCGCCGCGGCTCCAAAGATTAGGGCCACGACGCCCTTGAGTGAAGACTGGCGCCATGGCGCCACTCTCCCATACAAAATCCAGGGAGCGAGGCGCCACAGCGCCATTTGAAGAAATGAAGGTGGCGTGCGTGAAGAAGCAAGTTAAAGAGGGAATCACGTGGGCCCATTATTTTGGAAACAATAAAGCAAATGTAAGAAGAGAAAGTGGTCTGACCGGTCAAAAGAAAGAAAACAAAGTGCAGTCATGAGTTGACAAAATAGAGAGCAATCACGTGGGACCTATAGAATTATATTAGGGTTTGGAAGGAGGCTGCCACGTGAATTAAAGAAAGAGAGAGAGAGTCGGCTGTGTGAGTATATAAAAGAAAAGGCTACGTGAAGGCAAGAGGGGAGTGGCTGCGTGAAGCAGCCCTAGCAGCGCGAGACAAATAAAAAAACCAGAAGCTGCCGAAAGCAGAGAAGTAGTGGCCACTTGCCGAAAGTTCAGAGAAGAAATCGGAGCACAAAACCGGGACACGGACCCGTGATGATTCGGAACAATAATTCTCTCCAATCCCAGGCTATTTTTATTTCTTTTATGAGGAACTAATCCCCTAGGCAAAGCTAGAGATGAACTCTTGTGTTGGATTTTTATTATTTATGTTTTTGATTCCTACGAACCTTTTAATCGTTTAATACATTGATGTTTATTATTTTCTATCATCCTTCGATTTATTAATCCAGAAATTATGTTTTGTTAAATCCCATATAGATCCAGTCATGCTTCTTCTATGTGTGGTTTGCGAATTTAATTGTGACTGGTAAAATTCATTTTATGTGTTGGTCTTCTGCTGCAGTATTGCCTGAGGGTATATTGTCGACGTTAGATAGCTCGTAATGATGACTTTTGTGTGTTGTTAACATAGAGAGAATAATCATTAATTACCTTAGAATTTAATATGCGTAGAATTGAATATGTTCCGGTTGTTGGTTTGGGATGTGAAACCTTCAACTGAGTAGTAATAGGAATTAATAACTGAATATATGAGTTTGATGCAAGAGGGATTCCCGACGCTTTGCTGCTTTTCTCTGCCGTTATCTTTCATTATCTTTTCATTATTTTATTTATCTTTAATTTAATTACCAATTTGTATCGTTTTATTTATTAAGTTACCGTTAACGTTTTTGTTTGAGTAAATTAGTTCCTGTAACCATCTCTCTGAGGAATCGACACCCCAGCTATACTGCGATAACCGCAAGTTATTTTTGGGCGTAATCAACGGGCAAGGCTCTGACTTCAATATGTTTGTCATAAATATGTTCACTACTAGTATTAAAATTGGATTTTAAATACTTAGTGTGATACATAAATATGTATTGGTGTGCAGCATCTGCTATGAGCAGGATACTGACTTCAGTTGAGATTAATCTGCGAGTTGGAAACGGGACGAAAGTCGCTGTTTTAACCATAGAAACCTATGTTTAGGAACTACCCTACGGGTGTGTACTTAAATTAGGAAACTGTTGTAATATAACTAGTTTGACTAGAATATTATCCATATATCGAGTATAACTCGTTGCGAGTGTACCTTTATATTCTAGAACACTAAAGTGTTTTATTTTATAAAGATTATATTGAGATAAACGCATTAGATGTGAATAACAGTATTTATATTTTGAATATAAATAAATCTCAAAGATATAACATGACAAACAAGTAACTCAAACTGATCTGATCAGATGAGACTTATTAGTGGCATTGTTGTCTAGGACACAATTAAACAAGACTCGTATATCCACACTTTTTAAGAGTGTGTACTCGGACTGATTTGATTCTATTCAAATAAAGTCTATGAATCTAGTTTATTAGGTAAAGTACCTAAAATACATTTTACTTGGTAAAAGTGTAAGTGCCACCGATCTGTTAGCCCTTGTTCATAGTGACGTAAGTGGGCACATATCTAGCTGGGCTAGAGGTGGATATGAATATTTCGTGACCTTTACGGATGTGGCATCACGTTATGGTTATGTGTTTCTTTTGAAACACGAATCATAAACTTTTAAAGTTTCGACACGAAATAGACAAACAGATCGGCTAAAGTATTAAACCATCACGGTAAGACCATGATGAAAATACTTAAGCAATAAGTTTCAAAAATACTTGAAAGAGTACAATATTCTTTCAAAGAGGATTCCTCCCGGAACACGTCAATTTGACGGTGTGTCCGAACTGAGAAACTGAATTTTGTTGGACATGATAAGGTTAATCATGAGTCGCTCTGAGCTACCATTTCCTTCAATGGATACACATTAACAGTGCAATACTTATTTAGAATAAGGTTCCATAAAATCTGTTTGACAGACTTCATATTAGATATGAACAGGAAAGAAACTGGGCTTTCTCATTCCTGAAGATTTGGGAATGCCAGTCATAAGTTTGGATGATACCAAACTAGAACCCAAATCAGATAAATGCCTAAATGTTGGTTATCCTAGGGAAACCAAAGTATAGTACTTATAGATCTCACAAGAAAACAATTTAATTGTTGCTCGCCATGCTGTTTTCCTAAGAGGAATACCGATATGCAGTGGTAAGTGGGAGGATAGTAAAACTCGATGAAAATCGGAGTAATACTGTTCCAGGCACCGATTCCTTAATGGAACACAAATAGTTCATCAATGATGAAACTATACCAATAATCTTCGAATACACAAGAACCACGTAAGTCGGAGAGAGTCAGAAAATAACCTGGGGTATGGGTTTCTGATCTCACCTCCAAAAGATGTCAATCTTACTGGGGTATACCAACTGACTACGTATAAGGAAGTGATACAAGGTATCGACTCCCTATTATGACATAGTGCTATGATGTCCGAAATGGATTCCATGTATACCAACTATGTTTGGATACTAGTTGTTGTACCGTAAGACATTGTGTCTATTGGTACTAATAAGTCTTCAAGGAAGACATACATGGAAGGCAACATACCAACATACAAAGCTAGGCTTGTAGGGAAAAGGTATCGTTATCAATATTGTGTCGATTACGATAAAACCTTTTACCTGTTGCCACGGTAAATCCATTTGGATAATGCTTGCTAATGCTGCATGTTTCATTTATGAAATATGGCAACTGAACGGGAAAATCACTTTCCTAAAAAGGAAACCTTTTGGAGGATGTTTACAACATCCTGACAGTTTTGTCGTACCAAAACTAACAAAGAAGGTTTGCAGGTTATTCGATCCATGTTTGGATTGAAGCAAGCATAAGGTTCTTGGAATTATCATTTTGATGTAATCATAATAGTATGTGATTTAATTCAAAACGAAATGATTCTTGTGTATATAAAAGGGTTAGTGGGAGCGCACTGACATTGGCTGTCCTATAAATAATGATAATATGTCATTTCTTGGGAATGATATTCCCATATTATAATCGGTGAAAGCTTGGCTTTCATGAAAATTCTCCGTAGAATTCTTGGGAGAAACAACCTTTATTCTAGGAATAAAGATCTACTGGGTTAGATCTAAAAGTTGTTGACACTCTCCGAGAACTCGTACATTGAAAAATGTATGTGACCTGGTGTCTCATACGCTTTGAGCTTATGGAGTCACAAACAGGCCAATCCAAGTGATAATCACTGGATTGATGTTAAGAACATCCTTAAGTATCTTAGAGAACTAAGGATGTTGTCTTAAACTATGGAGAAGGAGAACTTGAAGTGACTGGGATCACTACTGCAAGTTTCCTAACCGATTAAACGACTAAAAGTCGTAATAACAGTACTATACAGTTTGAAGGTACAGTGAGCTAGAAATCATCCAAGCAAGATACTGTTACCGAATAAACAACAAATGCGGGTTATTGCTGCAGCTGAGGCAGCAATAGAAGCCATCTGGGTCAATAACAAATCTAATTAGATTAGATATAGTTCTGTTAGCAGCTGAGCTAGGCTACAGCGCAGGCTAAAGAATTAATGGTCTCATCAACGATCCAGATATAAACTTCGACTATTCATCTATTTTTTTCGGATCATACATCATGGCGATGTGATGATCGTATAAATCGCATTAGACGATAATCATGCAAATCCGCTGACGAAAGCCTTTCCTCAGCAGTTTGAGCGAACCGTACATAGTTCGGGTTGTAAACACTTGAGTGAATGGCTATAGGCCAATTGAGAGATTGTTGGAAAGTTATGACCCATAGCGTCACTATTTGTACAGATCAGGGTGTTGTTGTACAAATTAACTATGTGACAAAGGAGATTGCTCTCTTATCATTTGTGATTAGATCATTTAGATGTATAAATGATAGGAGGTCCATATGATTAGTTCCTGGATTGAGATGATATGAGACAGTATCAGTCTACGAAGGATTAATCATTAAATATCCATAGTCAGAGTATTATCGAGATTGGACATCGATAATGCGTAAAAGACTAGTATTACACTTGTGGGCGTTATGAGGGCATAACGATATAGTTCTCATATATTTGGGTATATGATACTCATGCAAGTGTAATACGAGGTTGTGTTTTACCGATGGTATGGAAAACAACTTCACTCTGGATAGACCCCTCGGAATTCCATTGGTAGTATAACTATGTGTCTATGGAAGTCCGAATTAGGGTAGGTGTATTTGGTCTTAACCTGAGACTTGCACCGCTAATACTTGCGACAATCAATATACTTTGGTTTTGGTCGTCCAGGGCTTTAACCGGTTCTGTGTACGCCTCTTGTGGGTATATTGAGAATCGTAGTGTATTGGGTGTAATGTCAAGATGAGAGTATCACTCCAGTCATAGTGGAGATGATGTCACGTATGATATGGTACTAGTACTGTTAAGTACTGCAGTCATTGTGATATTATGACTAGGTCATGTATATCCGATTATAGAGACTAGTCACCAGACATCTGACATGTGCTTCGTACGGGGCAGACATAATTCCAGCCCCAGGCCTAGCACGTGACATCTGATACTGGATCGAGATACGCAATACTACGTATACTACGCCTGATATTGATCGCTTATTCCTGTAAGCATGTTTCTGGAGAATTGGGTAGGCATGACGCTTTGCTAGAAGCCAACATTGTCTTGTAAATCGGTAAAAACGTAGTACTAGGTACGTACGTGTTCGGATAGTTCGACGATCGAATTTACTGCCAACATATCCGGGGATCTCATGGGTCGCTTCCCGAAGATTCACCGATGACGTATGACTCGCACTTTTAATTAATCTAGGATTAATCACGGAGATATTTTATCTGGGATAAAATATCATTAAAAGAGAGATAACGATTAATTTGGAATTAATCGATAAATTAATATATTCGATATATTAAACGAAATTGGATTTCGACGCGGAATTAAAATCGGATTTAATTCGGGTAAACGAGTTAATTTAGAATTAATTCATTAGCGATGTGAATAGTGATTTTACTAGGCATAATTAATTAATTACGTCACAACGGAAAATTCGTTAATTTAGAATTAGCGAACCCGAGCCCGAGAGTGTTTACGAGTGCATTTGCATTTCGAATTCGAGTGCGGCACACAAGTCACATCAAGCGTCAAATCGCTAGTCACATCAAGCGTCAAATCACTTGTCACTTTGAGTGATGTGATGTGACAACTTGTCACTTGATTGATTGAGTGATGTGAATAGTAGATGGTAGTTGTTGGATTTAATTATTTGACTTTTGGAAAGCCAAATTTTTGGTAAAACAATTGATTGATTTTTGGAAAATTAATTAATTGTATTTGATACACAATTCTAACCTACCAACACAACTCTCTCTCTCTCTCTTCTCTTTCTTCTCTTCATCTCACGCCCAAAGGGCAGTCCACTGCCTTTTGTTTTCTGGTTTCACCGTGAGACACAAAGAGGAGATGAGGAATTTTGTAGCAAAATTCCTTAGTGCTAGCACACATAGGAGCCATCCTAAGGTGATAGGGAAACCCACTTGTGAGCTTGGAATGACCATCAACCAAAGCTTGGAGCTTGGAGGAGGACCAAAGCCGAAAATGGAGCACCAAATTCTGCTCACTGCCAAGCTTCATGGAGGAGGGCAGAAAAGTTTTTGTTGTCCACCGCATCGCTCAACCGATCGATGTAAGTATTCTGCGACTTTCTTCGATGTATTCACATGTGTTTTATGCTTGTTATTCGATCCCCGGGACCGTAGAAACTCCAACACTAAGCTCATAGGACTCATGTACATTCACTTAGATGTGATGGACATTAAAAAAAAAATATTTACTAAAGAGAAAGTAATCATTATATTTATATTTTCATTAATTCCTTTAATTTACCAAATTTGTGAAATAATAATTAAATTTATGTTATATATATTTTTATTGTGATTTTTATTTCTTGTGTATGTGAAATAATAATTTGAATGCATAATTAGAAAAATGGACGTGACATTTGAATTTTGGAGATCAGAAACTTAAAAGGGTGTTCTAACGGTGTATAATTTCAGAAATTCCAACCTTGCGTAATTTTCGTATTTTGGTCATAACTGTTTACTCTGATATCAGATTGAGGCAATTTCAGTTCCAGATGAAACAACTCAAATATATATAAATGTGCTATTTACAAGATTTTCTAGTTCTGGTTCTGCGGTTTTCAATACTGAAATTGATGAAAAATCCAAAGTGTGTTGTATATAATTCTTAAAGATAAAAACAAAAAGGAAAAATCAAAAGAAAAAAAAATATAAATGGTGGAGGATTGCCATCCATATTTCGGTGGATGCCTCCCATTCACATGCAATTGCAATTCTAGATGTGCTTTTTACCTCAGTTGAGTAACCCAGATTTCATAGTTTTCTCTGAAATTTTACGGAGTTCCAGCTCTTATGTGTTTTATTTTTCAAGTTTTGTTGTAATTTCTCGTAACATCCCCGATTTGGGAGATGTTACCAGCAGGGGATAGCTATGCTAACCCCATAAGCCTCTGACTATCTGACTGTATTCTAAATTGTTCAAATGCAATATCGTGCATGTAAACCATGTTCAATTTGAAATACTTTTATTTCTCATAACTGTGAATTCAAAATACTTTACTTTATACATAATAACACATGCTCTTAAAGACTCGAATATAACTAGTTCATACCAGAAACTTTTACTTAGACACTGACTGGACTCTTATACTATATGACTTAATGCTGGTGGACTCCATCCCTGGTGACTGCATCAGTATCCATCTTCCCGATTTTTTCCTCCTGAAATCCCTACAAAACAATAAAAATTGGAGGGGGTTAGATCGCTATCGATCTAAGTAAGTGGACTAAAACTGGAAATTGAAATGAGAACTTGATTTCAAAACCATTGTTTTCAATAAAAATATCTTTATATGCAAACTTCTTCTGAAAGCTTTATCTTTCTGAAAATTTCTTTGGAAACTCTAGTTTTTGAAAACTATTTGCTAAAAATCTGAATTTCGAAATCTGTGTTTTGAAATCTGAAAACTGAAAGCTTTTCTGAAATCTGTATTTCTGTCTGAAAACCTGGACGTATGAGGGCGTTACGTATCGCCGTCCCCCCATACGCCTAACTGGAGCCAGCAGTGTAAATCCATGACTTTGGGGCATTACGTATCGCCGTCCCCCTCTGGTGGTCTTGGGGAGTTATGTATCGCCGTCCCCCAAGCCACAAACTTGAGCTGGGGGTGCGGATCTATCTACCAGCCAAGCTCAAACTGGGGTCTAGGGGCGTTACGTATCGCCGTCCCTCTAGCCCATCTGGAGGATCTGAGAGCGTCCCCTCAGTACTCAACATGTGCACATGCTCTATGTATCCGTCAATTCCAACTGTATCTCTATAATAGTTACATACTCGGGTGAGTTTTTATCTCATGCCCCGAAAAATATAAAACAAGTTCTAAAAACATAAAACCTAAACTGAAACATCTGTTTTCCATAAAAACTTCTCAAATCATGCTAAATCATATATGATATAAAAAAAAACTTAGCTAACGCCCTACTTGCTGAAAAGTAAGTCTGATTGAAGAAAATATGAAATGAAAATCAAGTAAAAGAGAAAGTGTCCACTCATAGTGTTTGAGTTTTGCTGGCACCAGATCCTTGATCAAAGGACAATATAGTTCATGCGAATAATCTATGATCGGAGCTTTGATTAGATTCAATCTAGCAAAATAACATCGATTCTTTAAAGATTTATCTGAATATTATGTACTTACAACTTATGATGATCATAATTTGATATGGGATGTGTGTGTGAACTGTTACGAGTCCATAAGGGTGGACTCTAATGCGATTAGATGGAATTGGGGGTTTAAAACTGGTCTGGTAAGGTTCTGGTCTCGTGTCGCGCTTACAAAAAAATTTCCGATTTCTGGCTGTAGCGTCGCGACGCAGCTCCGTCTTTCTGGGCAAATTCTGCCTTGTTGAAGGCAGTCCCCAAAATCAAAATTTACACAAGCCAAAACAAATTCCACTTCGATAACACACTTCCAAGCAATTATATCATCCAATCCACCACAATAACATACTCCTAATCATCAAAACATATAAATCCTCATCATCCTCAACAAATTGTCAAATTAGAATAACAATCAATAATATCCCAAAACACCCATTCCTATCACTTCAACCATCCAAACCTTAATAAAATGAAGTAATTAACTTTCTATCATCATCCAATTACTCAATTATTCCCCCAATTATTATTTTCAATAAGTTCTTTAAATCTTTCAATCTTAAAAACACTCACCACAAAACCCATTTCTTAATTAATTAACCACTAATATACAACACATAACATGTCTATACAACTACCATAACATCAATTTACCAAAATTCCACAACTTGAATTTTGGGTCTAGATTCATTACCTTGTTTTTGTTGGATCCTCAACTCCTCAAAGGTTTCCAATGGTTGCCAAAGCTTCTTTACTTCTCATTCTCTTCTCTTCTTTCTTCATTTCTTTCTTCTTCTTTCCTTCTTTCTTCTCTTTCTTCTTCTTTTCTTTCTTCCTTTCCTCACGGTTTCTACTTTTCTTTCTCCCTTCATTTTCGTTTTTGATTCTTAAGAAATAGTGAATAGTAGGTTCTTTTTATAGTGGACCCAAATGTTATTTGGAAAGTTGGGGAAAAGAGTGGAAAAGTCTAGAAAATTGGAGAATTCTCCATTTAGCCCCGAAATTACTATTCATCTAGAATTTGACTAGCATTTTTGACCCGGTTCTAGTCCGAATTTGGAAAAATGTTTAACGCGGAAGTTGTAGGTCTCGTTCTCATCTTTTCAATGATATAAAATTCATAAAAATCGGAGAACGTATAAAAAGTTATGCCTAAAATATTATAGGCGGTCCAAAATAAACATGATACAGTCCCGTCCCGGGACTTCGAGAAGTTTACCGATCGTCTCCATTTATTTTATAAATATACTTGAGTCCCATAATAATTTATTTTACATACCTTCGCCTCAACTATCGGTCGTTACATTTCTTTTTCTTTTAGTAATAAAATTATATGTGTTTTTATTCAAAGCATGGGTAGCTAATTTCATCAGTTGAGATAAAAGGTGAAGCTCTTAATATGGGAATATAGATTAATCTTATTTATATTATAATATATGAATTGTATTTTAAAGACTAATATTTAATTTAAATCTGGACTAATTATTGATAAATTTTGTTACCGCTTTTATGGCAAATTTTATATATTTGGCATAATTGAGTACCTAATTAGACTTGTTATAGAAAAATATTATCACCACTTTTATGCCTGGTTTTATATATTTTGGCATAATTAATCTTTGAAATAAATTAACTCGGTAATAATGATAATTTATATATTATAAAAAGTAAAATTTCTCTAAATTTGAAATATTAAAAGTGGATCCACTAGCCCTAATATTTTATTTTATTATTGTAGTCCGATTTAAAATTGTCAATCACTTCAAACAATTCAGTCTTTTTATTTTCACTCGAATTCTTATTTTTTTTTACTAAATCAATTATATGTGGATCGACCCAAGACTTACCGGGTTATTTTATTACTTCACACTCTTATACTTGGGAGTAAAGAACTACTTTGTGAATGTGTCAAGTTTTTGACGCCGTTTCTGGTGAATATAATTTAGTTGATAGAATAATAATTTAACATCCTTACATTTTTTATTTTAATTTTATTTTATTTATTTTTTAATTTTCTGCATCTCATTACTTTCTTATTCTTTACATTTGTGTAGATCTAAGATGTCCTGATTGATCCTACGTGAATCTTGAACCCAAACATCCCACATATAGACAAACACTTTACTTGATTCTTCAAGGTTATAGGAGACATGAAACTCAATTAAAATAGAGCTTGCATTTTGCCTATGAATTTCTTCAACCATCCCTATTTAGAGATTCTTCCATAGTTTTTTTGTGAGAACCTAATTCAAGAAATTGAGACAGCTGAACGAGAAATGAAATTGAGATCTGAATTGACAAGAATCAGAAGACGTTTTTAAATCAAATTATTACATTTATATTTTTTCCTTTTGTCATTTATTTTTACTTATTATTATTATTATTATTATTATTATTATTATTATTATTATTATATTATTATTATTATTATTATTATATTATTATTATTATTATTATTATTTGTAAGTATTGCATTTGCATATTTAACTTTTAGCATATAGTCTGCATTTAGGTTGCATGAGACATTGGTCTCAATCATCTAGTGGTAGATTAAATAGACAGTTTCCATCACCTTTATCATCAGTCAAAATGGCAGACAATCGAAATGAAAACCCATCTGACCGAGATGAAAATCCAGTTGATTAGGTAGAACATGAGTCTCAACATGGCAATCTTAATCATCTCAGGACACTCAGAGAATTCATGAATCCCACTAGGACATGATCACCATCTTGCATTGTTTTCCCCTCAGATGCATCATGTTTCAATTTTAAATTAGGTATCATCCAATTTTTACCCACATTCGACAGTCTAGAATAAAAAAATCCTTATCGGCATGTAAGGGAATTTGAAGAGGTATGTAATACTTGCACAGACCAACATGAATATAATTCGACTAAATTTTTTCCCTTTTCTTTAAAGGATAAAGCTAAAATTTGGCTACAAATTCTTATATCAAGATCCATTAGAACATGGGATGATTTGCAAGAATAATTTCTGAAAAATTCTTTCTCTTTCACAAGACAAACTCTTTTAAGAGGAGAATCACAACTTTCACACAAGAGTCGGGGGAAACACTTTATCAATGTTGGGGGAGATTTAAAGAAATGTCCACATCACAGGTTAAAAATATGGAGGTTGGTTTCCTATTTCTACAAGGGTTTAATACCCCAAAATATATAAATAGTGGAGCTGATGTGTAATGGCGAGTTTAGGGAATAAAAATCCTGAATATGCACTAAATTAACTAGAACACATAACAGAGAATGCATAACACTTGGACACAGTTGGCACTTATTAGTCGTCTGTAAAACCACAATCATCTAGTAGAGGCCTGTTTAACCTTAGGTAAGACCATGACATCTCTAGTTAAAAAAGCTGAGGCGTTATAAATGAGGAATAATGATAATGTCAAGTCAGTTCAAGAAATCACATGTCATATCTGTAATTCAAATGAACATGTCACACAAGTTTGTCCAACCTTACTAGCCCTGTAAGAATGTCTAAATGACCAAGTCAGCTCCATAAACATCTTTAAGAGACAAAATCCAAACCTATACTCTCAAACCTATAATTCTGGTTGGATAAATCATATAAACTTCAATTGGAGGAATGATAATCAAGCACAACCATCGCAACAACCTCCCTAGGTACACCAGAATTTTCAAAATTCTCTGAATTATGCACCATATATCCTACTGTCTAGGAAAACCCTTAAGAATACCTTACATGTATTCATTGAGAAACATGAAGCCATCAATAACTAAAATGTGCAAACATTGATTGATCTTAAAGATACTTTTGCCAAAATCACATATGCATCGACCATTCATGAAAAAGAAAAATTTCCTACACAACTATAACCAAACCATAAGAGTCATCAAAATCCTCACGATGATAGTTATGGTAGTCAACACATAGACCAAGTCAAATCTGTTATTACTTTCACATTGGTAAGTCATCCAAAAAATCATTTTTTGAACCTCGTGAAGTTGAAAATGAGTCAAATTTAGAGGGTAAAGAAAGAATTGATGAACCATTACCAATCGTTGATGATAACGATTTTTCACATCCACCTCCATTTCCTCAAGCTTTGAAAATAAAGAAAGTGAACTATTCTCCAGAAATATATGAAATATTCAAACAGGTGAATGTTAATATTCATTTATTAGATGTCATCAAATAGATACCCGCTTATGCGAAATTTCTGAAAGATTTGTGCACCGTTGAAAAAACATCAGGTAAGAAAGAAAGCTTTTCTAGGTGAACAAGTAAATCTATTCTCTCAATCGATAATTTATTGAAATACAAATACCCTAGTTATCCAACTATTTCATGTAATATTGGAAATCATAAAATTGAATATGCTTTGCTTGATTTTGGAGCTAGTGTTAATTCACTTACATTTTTGGTTTACCAACAACTTATTATGGGCGAGTTAAAACCAAATTCAACTACTCTTTTACTTGTCAATAGATCCGTTAAGGTATCGAAAGGAATTGTAGAAAATATGTTATTACAAGTCGATAAATTCATATATCATCCAGATCTTATAGTCTTGGAAATAAAACCTGTAACAGATAGTTATAAGCCAATTCCTATAATACTTGGTGGTCAATTTTAGCAACAACTAATGCTTTAATTAATTGCAGGAATAGAATCATGAATTTTTCCTTTGGCAATATGACGTTGGAGCTTAATGTTTTTAACATGTTCAAGCAACCATACGATCAGGACTGTGAAAATGAGAACATGAAACTAATTGAACCAATTTTGGAAGAACATATCAAATGAGTGAATTTGATCCAATGAAAATCTGTATAGCTAATTTCTTGAATCAAGTATGCAATTAGATTAAGATATTTCTAATGATTTTTCTTAATTTTATTCTACACAGGTACTGGAAGACGATGGAGAGAAGTAAAATTTTAAGAAACTAGGAACATTTGAAGAAGAGAAAAATGAGGAAGCACCCAAATTGAAATTAAAGACTTTTCCAGAAGAATTGAAATATATATTTTTTGGAGATAAACAAACTTACCAAGCAGTAATTTCTTCATCTCTTAGAAGCGATCAAGAAGATAAGTTGTTAAATGTGTTGAGAGAACATAAATAAGAAATTGGATGGACTTTAAAAGATATTAAAAAAAAACATTAATCTTTTAAAATGCAATCGCAGAATATATTTAAAAGATAATGTCAGGACACGTCGATTACCCAAAAAAGGTTAAATCCTTACAAGAAAGAAGTGATTAAAACATAAGTTCTTATATTTCTTAATTCATTCATCTCTTACATACATGGTTTAGAGAAAAGCACATATGCTAAAAAACGAAGAGCTAAGCAATAAAGTGTTTGTTATAAATATGCACACTAGACGTGCAACACTCATTGTCATTCTTTAGGGATGATGTTTGACAATCGCGAAGATAAAATTCAATTCATTAGAGATGGTTTGAGTAAGGAGTCATTATATAATATAAAACTGACTTTTGAGACGCTTCCTAATGGATTAGATAAATCGATCATAATTTACATACATAATTTCAAAAAGAAAGAAAATAATATAGTCTCATGAATCTGACTTTAAATGTAATATCCCGAATTTTTTGAAAAATTTATAAAAGATTTCCAGATTAAAGTTAAGGATTTGGAATGTGATGGTATTCGAAAATAAGAGTTTATGTGCTGGAAAGCGCATGGTTCTAAGAACCGGTTACGCGATTGTTGATTATATCGTTATACGCATAAAAATTACTTATCTCGACTATAAAAAAAAAAAAGAAAACGAACTTCGATTGAGCGGATTCTTGAACCATCAAACTTTTTTCCTGAGACGAACAACTTTCATGTTGAACAGTTTTCGAAAATTATATTACAAGGACTTCAAAAATGTGAATTTCCGAGGAAGTCCCATTATAAGGACCTAACTGTAATTTTTGGGGGTCTAAACATAATTTTCTGAAACTTTTCTATATATACCCCAACGTTTTCCGAATTAATGAAATGGCATAAGCTCACGCGTTTCTCTCACCCGACTCCCCTATACATTCACGCACGTTGAGCAGTGGGCTCGTCGGCCAACAATACGGCTACCACCAGCCGACAAGATGGTTATGATCTATGCGTTGAGACTCCCTCTTGCCAACTGTGGCCGGCGACGAGTCAGATACGCTGGCGAAAGGCGAGGGAGAGAAGGAAAATACGGAGTGAATTTTATGATCCCGACTTGTTGTTTCGTCTTATGACCTGAGGCACTCGCTAAATCGAAGCTCTCAGAGATTATTACAACTTGGCCATGACAGATTTTCTATTCCGTGCCCGATTGCATGTAAAACTAGGAAGAAAAATTTTGATGAATAGTGACCCACGGTGAACAGTAGATCCGATCAAAATTTCATCTATTCCAATGCGTTCATGGGATCATTTGGAGTCCTTAAATGCCCTCGAAATCTCGGTAAGACCTCCAAGTAAAAAGTCGCTAATTTCAAATTTATAGTTAAATGTTTGGATCTATCCAATAGCTTCATATAATAGAGTATTAATATAAATTGAATTTTTTGAGTATTAATATATTGAATATGAGCATTTGGTAGAATCCTAGTGAAAACAGAACGAGTTTGATTGATCCGATAGAATATGCAAGTTTCCGATAAAAGTTATTTTTTTTTTTTTTATGTAGAATGATGTGTTTTGATTTTAATGATGGTTATGAGTTATTTATGATATTACGAACATATTTAGATAAATATGTGTAGGTTCAGAGGGTTGGGACCCTTCCGTAACTTTTGCGGAAATTGTTTCAGAAGATTTTTTCCAAAAATACGTAAACCGAGAATTTAGGTGAACTATTGGCTTGGAATATTTGTAATGATGTTTTAAGATTATTGAAACTGAAAACATTGAAATCAGACTTGCTTTGGTTATTCCGGAAAGATCCGAGATTTTATCATAGTTTAGTCGAGAACTCCGTAAGTTGTGTGTATGATGACATTTCGCCATTTGTTTTGACAGATGTGACTAAGACTTGGAGTGCTGCGAAACTAAGTAAGTAACCCATGCGATAGGAACTTAAATTGGTGATTTCATGTGTGAAATATATAGTATATATATATATATATAATTGACATGTTAGGTTAAAAGATAATAGTGAAGGTATATTCTTGAGAATGAAGTTCAAGATTACGTATGGTTAGGATAATCGACTATCACATGTATGGATCATTGCTATTGATATGATATGATATGAAGCGAGCCATGAAATGAGCTTAATGTTTATGTGTATGTATGGATGTGTGGAAATGTATGAATCGATATATATATATATATATATATATATATATATATATAATTGACATGTTAGGTTAAAAGATAATAGTGAAGGTATATTCTTGAGAATGAAGTTCAAGATTACGTATGGTTAGGATAATCGACTATCACATGTATGGATCCTTGCTATTGATATGATATGATATGAAGCGAGCCATGAAATGAGCTTAATGTTTATGTGTATGTATGGATGTGTGGAAATGTATGAATCGATACCAATATGTATTCGTGTATGTAAATGTATGAGTATGTATAATCATGCGTATAAGCATATGAACGTGTATTTGTATATGTATGAGATGATTGGATATGTATGATTTTGGTATAAAAGATCGGTAAAGGAAATAAGTTATGACTTCAGAATTTGTAATAGTGTGTGTAGATGTGCGTAATTAGGATAAGTTTGTTATTGGTTAATGTATATGATTTAGCGGTATAGAGGTTGAGTTGGTATAGGCTAAGTCTTTTCTGGGTGATGGAAGTTCGTGATTGATTGATTACGTATTTGAATGGTGAATATTTATTGATAAGTAAAGAATGTGAGGATTGTAAAGGTCATGGTATTGGAATTCGAAGTAATAAGTATATTCATATGTTTGATATATATAAACGTATGTGTATGACTATTCTGAATGATTAAGCAATGTTTGTCATGTATATGCTTATGTATGAGAAATCGTGTAATGAGTTTGTGACACGTGATATGTATGCATATGTGTATGTTTAATTGGTTAATGATTTCGTGGGGTAGTAGCTAAGCTAGTTAGGAAATCCGATTCTAAAATAGGTAATGAGTCTCGTACGAGCAATGTATGTGTGACCCAGATCATATGTATGTGCTGTCTTGATTGTGTGTTCCTGGATGCCTTGACTATTGTGTATGCTTGAGTATATGTGTATGTATGATAGATCATGTGATATGTATAGATGGTGTATGTGTGCATGTAATGAAAGAATGACTTATAAACCGGTGTGACCATAAGATGCTATAAAATGTATGTGCTAAGTTTGTATTGTATATATGTATATTTTGAAAGAGATATGAATGTTAAGTTATCATAAGGTTTTGGTATTGAAGATAGTTGCATTCGAATAGAATACAATTTGTTTGAGTTGCCGATTTAATGATATTTGAATGATGAATAATTGTAATAAAATTATATATGTATGACTTCATGTTTCATGTGATTGAAGTGTGTTTGATATTAAACGATGTACTCTATGATATTCATGCTTTACTTTCTATGTTTTGGATGTTAGCTATTAGTTTAGCGCATATGCAGATATGTAAATATGAAAGTTTGACATGAGTTAAGTATAAAGAATAATAAAAGTTGATAAATCTAAACTTGTAATAATTTAATAATTCTGATGAACTGCCGATATGTTTGGTTTGTTTGGTTGTAGTTTATTTTTGACTTATTTGTCGTAATACTAGCATGGTTATTTACTGAGTTTTAAAACTCACACTAAACCAGTCTGCTAGTTTTGTAGGTTGGCTTTCAGAATAGTTAACCATGACAGCTTTGGAAGTTATGCTCGAGACACGGATTACTCAAGCAACAGTCACCCTCGCAAGTGTCCTATGAGAAGTTTTAGAAGTTTAGGATATTTGATTTATTGTTTTATTTTTCATTATGAGCACACTATCTATATTAAGTAAATGATTTGATTGCTTATGATGTTATGGGCACAAAGCCCTTGAGTGTTCATAGATGATATGAGCACGGAGCCCTTAGGTGATGATTTTGATGTGTTGGTGCGGACCTGAGGTCCATTTTGATATATGATGTTTATTTCAGGTTCGTTTTGATGTTGGACTAAGATCCAGATTGTCCAATTTTAGGATACATCATGCTAGATTTTTGTAAATTTAGAGGCTTAAGGAGATAGGTCAATCATGTCTCCTGCATGTAGAATCTTGCTTTTGACGGGGTGTTATATTGAAAGATCATGTTTGTCAATTTATAAGCAAATTGGATGGGAAGTATGACTGTGGGACACAGAAACTGGGCGACGCATGCTGTTCTTGGCTCACGGCCCGGTTGGTAGTACGGAGTAGCCCGCGGGGGACTAAACCGGAGAATAATGGAGTCGCCACCCGGTGTGAACCTGGAAAATAGTTTAAGGCCGCACTCACCCCTCGCAAGGGAAGACCTCAAACCGTTGGGTTCGGAATGGTCCATTACTTATGCCACTTGTAATAAAATGATTTGTGCAATAATTTAATCGAGTCTAGCAACATACATTCCCAAGGGTATTCTATTTCACATGCATAAATCAAAAGTTCATCTAAGTTCACATGTAACACATTTTCATATTTGCATACAACCTATTTGCATATAATCTATGTCCAAATTTGCATACAACCTATTTGCATATAATCTATGTTCGAATTTGCATGCTTAAAGATAAATTGAAATATGGCAAGCATATAGTGTCATAAACACATTACATTCATGGACACGGAAATGCAAACAAATGGCAGTTGCACAATCATGCGTAATAAAGAGAAACAATTAGGTATATAATGCAAAGAGATAACTAAAGAGGCAATTGGACATCAAAATAAACGTGCCATGATGCGATTTGAAAGATAAATAATGGAGATGAAAGAAAAGAGATGCGACATATGCCCATATCTATATAGGACCTCAGGTGTCCGATTGAACGTATCTTACATTCAATTGGATGCACTTTGTCCGGTGCGGTGAAGTATCGTGGTAAAGGTAGACCGTAGGCTTTTTATCCCTCGAAATAGAGGACCTTTAATCCAACTTACTAAGCCCATGCGCAATGCAACATGATGTATGGTTATGCAAGAAGATGACATACAAAGAAAAGCAAATAACGAAATAAAAGGCGCGGCGAAGTATCATGGTAAAGATAGACCGTAGGATTTTTATCCCTCCAAATGGAGGACCTTTAATCCGACTTACTAAGCCCATGCGTAATGCAACATGATGCATGATTATGCAAGAAGATGACATACAAAGAAAAGCAAATAACGAAATAAAAGGCGCGGCGAAGTATCGTGGTAAAGGTAGACCGTAGGCTTTTTATCCCTCCAAATGGAGGACCTTTAATCCGACTTACTAAGCCCATGCGCAATGGAACATGATGCATGATTATGCAAGAAGATGACATACAAAGAAAAGCGAATAACGAAATAAAAGGCGCGGCGAAGTATCGTGGTAAAGGTTCTTTAACCCCTCGAAATTGAGGACCTTTAATCCAACTTACTAAGCCCATGTGCATCACATCATAATGCATATAAAAATAAAGACAACAATATCGAACTTCGTATACCCGATTGAACACATTTTACATCCAACCGAATATACATCATTCGGCGCGGCAAAGCATCGCGGTAAAGGTTCTTTAACCCCTCGAAATGGATGACCTTTAATCAAACTTACTAAGCCCATGCGCATCACATCATAATGCATATAAAAATAAAGACAACAATATCGGACTTCGTATACCCGATTGAACACATTTTACATCCAACCGAATATACATCATCCGGCGCGGCAAAGTATCGCGGTAAAAGTTCTTTAACCCCTCATAATGAAGGACCTTTAATCCAACTTACTAAGCCCATGTGCATCACATCATTACATAAACAAATAACATGCAGAAATTAAATAACGATAATAAACAAATCAAGATAACATGAAATAAAATATGTGCCGTATACTCAAGTGGTACGTGGAATTATCTCCCAAGTACAGACCGCACTACCGTCCATTCGGATTCGGCTACGGAATTTACATCTGGGTTTCCATCCTATATACCACAAGAGGTGACACATTTTTCATTCATTCAAGGGCCACAACACACATCATTCCACAACACTCATGCAAATAAAATTCAATAAACAATAAAAATACGAATGAAAATAGATGTGAAAAGTTCCCTTAGGTCTAACCTTTTATGTCGACTCTCGGACTCGCGTTACACGGTGATCGGAAGGGCTAAAGCTCCGTAACTTTTCTGGTTCACTGGTTTACATTTTTCCTCGCTGTTTTGGATTGCAGTTTTTCTCACTATTTCGGGGCGAATTCTGGACTGTTTTGGGTAGTTTGGGAGTGCAGTTTTGGGCAGTTTATGGAACAATTTCGGAACAATTTTTAGGGTGCAGTTCGGGACAGTTTTAGGGCAGTTTTACTGGGCAGATTTTGAGGGGTTTGTGGCTAATTTTTTATGCACTTTACGGACTGTTTGTTCACTGTTTGGCTTCTCGGTTTTGAAGGGTAGGGCTGGTTGAAGGAGGCATTTATGCGTTGAAAGTAGGGGCAGTTAGAGTGGTCAGGTGCATGCGTTGAAAGTAGGCGTGAATGGCTATGTGTTTGTCGTTGATGTGTGTGTTAGTGGGGCAGGCTGTTGGATGACTGTTTGTTGGTTATTGTTCACAGTGGAGGGCTGTTGATTGTGTTGCTTTTCGGTTAGTGTTTTGGCTTTTAGGGATTATTGTTTATTTATTTATTTTGTGTGTGTTTTGATTTAGAGAGAGGAGTTGTGTGGGGCTTGTTAGGGCATGATGAAAGGTGTGTCTTTCTTGTTGAAGGCTGAAGCGTGAAAGTTGAAGGAGGCAGGTGGCCTGAGGGATGGGGTTTGTGTTGAGGGCAGTGTGGCTTGAGTCTTTGTGTCGAGAGAGAGGAGTGGGAGCGTGGCTTCAACGTGGGGTTTGTGTGGTTGTTCGGTGTGGCCTGGTTAGGGCTGTGCATTGCTGAGTGTGAATGTAGGAGAGATGGGGCGCTCAACGTTCAAAGAGAGAAGAAAAGATTTTAGTTAGTGTTTGTACGTGTAGGCTGTCTCATTGCTTTGTGGTTAGTGGGCTGCGTCGGTTGGGAAAGATTAGGGAGAGAGATCGGAGAGAGAGAGGGATCATGAGGCTTAGGGTTTCATTCTGGCTTTTTGTTTTGTCGTGAGGAGTGAAAAGACTTATATGTGGCTATTTTTGGTTTCAGAGTCGTGATGAGGACAGTGGCATGGAGGGTTTTATCGTGATCGTGGTTCACGTCTTGTGGATCTGTGTTTAGCGTGAGGAGAGTGGCCGAGAGAGACAGAGTCTTTGAGAGAGGAATATGGTTTAGTTTTGTGTTATATTTTATAGTGAGAGGGCAGAGGAATTATGGTTATGCATGGATTTTTAAATAAGGAAATAAATAAAATTAATTTGGTATGTGATTTTTTTAGATTAGGAATTTAATTTAATTACATTTAACTTAATTTAATTTAGATTTAGTTTAATTTCATTTTATTTCAATTTAATTAGATTTAGTTTAATTTAATTTGTGACATGTTTTAATTATTTCTTGGATTGGGCTTGGTGTGTGTCTTATGGGGTTTAAGCTAAGGGTGTGTTTTAAAACGGAGGTCCAACAAGCGAACCCGAAGCTAAACAAGCGAATAAAATCTAACAAAATACCAATTCCCTTCCGACGTCCGTTTCCTGCGACTTCCTCGACTTAAAAGGTAGTGTCTCCAAATGAGACTCATCATAGGGACTTACATGAAAAAATACAGTGCCTACAATAATCCCGACCCATAGAGGGCATTCAGGCCGTTATTAGACGTAAAATCAGAGGAAGATGTGAGCCACAATCACAAGTACCAGTACATATTATTTCAATTTATTGTTTTAGTTTCTTTTACTTTAAATTATTGTTTTGATTTACTTTAATTAATTATTTGATTTCATTTACTTTAATTTTTCCGACAGTATCTAACCTTTTTACTTTCACGATATATTTTATTGTTCATCTAACAATTTTCATTTTACATATACTGGTGCCTTTATTACTCACATGTTTTCAGGATCTATAAATAAAGCACGTCATTTTTGTGTTCAACACGTCTAAATGAGAGATAGCAAAAATTGAGAAAACTTAAAGATGATGAGTCACTAATATCTGCATATTTTATGGATCCGGCTCTGGAACTAAACCAAAATTTGTTAAGGCAGTAAAAGAATTGGGTAGAATTATGGCGGAAAGAAACATGTACTTAGTATATGGTGGTGGCGATCTTGGATTGATGAGATGTGTTTCAAAGGTCGTGCTTGAATGTGGCAGTCAAGTTTTGGGGATCATTTCATAAACTTTGGCAGACGGAAACATCATCGGAAAAATAAATGGAGAATAATACATTATCTCAGGTATGTCTAAAAAATTTAATAAAATGATTAATCATGCTGACGTTTTTATTACTTTACCAGATGGGCTGGGCACATTGGAAGAAATATTCACAGTGGCGTCATGCGCGAACTTGAACATTCACTGAAAACCCATTGAATTACTTAATGTTGATCATTTTTTCGATTTTCTTTTAGTATTTTTTGAGGATGCCAAAAGCCTCGGGTTCATTTCGAAACCAATAAAAAATATCATCATAACTGCAAAAAAAAAACTGATGAATTAATTGACCAATTCTTAGCTTATGAACCAAAAATCGACCATAATCTTTCCAGGTTGAACTGCTCTGATAACGATCGTGGCAAGAAGCGTAGAGTGGACTTGATTCTTAATCTGTAATTTTTCTTTTAAATAGTTGTAGATCCAATTGTCAATTCCAAACTAACCAGATGAAGTCTTCTAAATTCTTATTCAGACATTGTGGACAATATCTCAATTTGGTTAGGGGGAGAGGATAGTTTCGTTTTTATGTTTTATTTTTTGTAAAAAAAAATATTTTTATTTTTATGTTGTTTTAAAAAAAATTTATTTTATTTTTGCTTTGTTGTTATTTTATGTGTAAAAAAAATTATTTTGTGTTGATTTTCTTTTGTATTTTTATTCACAAAAAAATACACACAGACCAACAATAAATTTTTGACTAACCAAGTGGAATTGTTCTTCAAATATGGTAGTGTAAGAAGTTTGCGCTCCTAAAACGTATCTCAATGTGTTTCGTAACAAGTTATTTTTGTTTCTTTTTTTTTTGAATAGTTCAAATTTGTGAATTCTTCATAATATTGATTAAGTTTGATTTCATATGCTCATTTGACAAGTATTATCAACATATATGGTAACATATGATCGTGAGTTGTAAGTGAAAATTTTATATATTCAATTCTCTAATTTGTTGGAGATAACACCAAAAAGTAATGGAGTTTGTGTTTTTATTTTTAAAAAACTAAATAAGCTTTTACTTAGTAATAAGACATTTTGCCTCAGTAAGCAGTGATTGTTCGCGTAAAACAATAGAGCTTGAGTTGGTTAAAAAAAATATTAATACTAATTAAAAATAACAAATCTTTTACTTAGCCACATAATATCTTGCATCAGCAAGCGGTGATTATTCGTGTAAAATGATTGAGCTTGAGTTTGTAAAAGAAAATGTGTGAATAAGTTCGATTTCGTAGACTCTCTAACTCGAGCAATTAATTCAGTTGGGGTGTTTTAACACTAAGTGCCCTAAGGCCAATTGGTATAGGAGTCACTGACTCAAAGCTCATTACATGGGTTAAAGAGAAAACTAAAGGGAATCAAACACTTTGTTTTTGACACCTGAGATTCAAGCAATTAAGTTCGTAGGGGTGTCTTAACACCTAGTGTCCTAAAGCCAGCTGGTTTGAGAGTCACTTGCCTAAAGCTCGTTACAAGGATTGAATATGTATTATTCATAAACATTATTTTTGTATTTATAAATAAACTCTCATTGCCAAAAAGGTGTGAACTATAATATAATTTTAGGTTAAAAATATTATTCTATTTTTAACAAGACCTGTGAATATTGGTGGTACAATAAATTGATTGATACCTTATTTTATGTGTGTATGGAAGAAAGATAAAAAAGTATCGGGGAATTTGCTTATTTGATAATTTAGAAAGAAATAAAACAATTATTAACTTGGATAAGAATTTGTCTTTTTAGTTTTCGCTTAAATTACTAGGGATTAATAAATCCGCAAACCCGCAAAACCCGCAAAACCCACCCGCAATGGGTATGATTTGGTAAATACTTAAGTGGGTTTGGTAATTTAAAACAAAACCCTTTGCGGGTTTGGTAATTAAGCAAACCAGCGGATACCCACAGCGGGTATCCGCTACCTGCAAGCTTAATTTTTTTAATTTTATTTTATATCTTTAGGGCAAAAAAAAATCCCTCATATAAAAGGATTGACTAACTTACAATTTTTGAATTGCTCTCTCTTAATATTTTTGAATTACTATTAGTCAGGATTCAATAATTTTGATGATATGAATTTAACAAAATGAAAGATATTCAATTAGTGATTCATGTATATAATTGTGATAATATGAATTTGACATTATGTTATAAATATTTTAAATTTTTATTTATGTGTCCTAATATGTAAACTGTCAAATACATTTTTTTTTTTGTATGTTATGAAAAAGTATCAATATTTAATTAAAAAGATTGTATTATTAAGAGTATAAAGGAATTCAATATTTTAAAAACCCGCAAAAAATTCGCTGGGTACCAGTGCAGGTTTGGTAATTTATTTTTATATGCGGGTGCGGGTTTGATAATGAAAATTAAATCCCGCAACGGGTATGGTGCGAGTTTGGTAATTTATTTACATAAGCGGGTGCATGTTTGGTAATCAAAAACTCGCACCAAACCCTACCCACTGCCATCCTTAGCTGGTTGGGGGGTGTGATGAACATAAAAATTGTACATTTAATAAAAAGAAAGTAATCATTTTATAATTTTATTAATCCTCTTAATTTAGCACATTTGTGAAATAATAATTAAATTTATGTTTTATATATTTTATTGTGATTTTTATTTCTTATGTAGGTGAAACAATATTTTGGATACATAACTAGAAAAATAGACGTGACATTTGGATTTTGGAGACCATAAATTTAAAATGGCGTTTTAACTGTGTACAATTTTGAAAATTCCAGCCTTTGCGTAAATTTTCGTATTTTGGCCATATTTTTTTACTACAATATCGGATTGAGGCAATTCTAGTTCTAGATGAAAGAAAACGCAAATATCTACAACTTTACGTTTTACAAGATTTTATAATTCTGAGGTTTTCAAGGCCGAAATTGATGAAAAATCCAAAGTGTGTTATATGTAATTCTTAAAGACAAAAACAAAAAAGAAAAAAAACAAAAGAAAAAAGAAAAAAAATATAAATGGCGGAGGGTTTCCATCCATCTTTCGATGGATAACCCCCTTCATATGCAATTTCATACCAATTGCAATAATTGCTATGCAATTGCAATTGTAGAGGTGCTCAGCACCTCAGTTGAGTAGCCCAGATTTCATTGTTTTTTTTTTGAAAATTTATGGAGTTCCGGCTCTTTTGTGTTTTATTTTTCAAACTTTGTTATAATTTCTTTTTCTTTCAGTAATAAAATTATGTGTGTTTTTATTCAAAACATAAGAAGCTAATTTCATTTTGCTGGGGTAAATGGTGAAGCTCTTAATATGAGAATATATATTCATCTTACTTATATTATAATATATGAATTGTAATCTAAAGACTAATATTTAATTTAAATTTGGACTAATTATTGACAAACTTTGTTACTGCCTTTATGACTGATTTTTATATATTTGGCATAATTAAGTGCCTAACTGGACTTGTTATAAACAAATATTATCACCGCCTTTATGACTGGTTTTATATATTTTGGCATAAATAATTCCTGAAATAAAATAACAAGGTAATAATGAAAATTTATATATTATAAAAAGTAAATTTCTCTAAATTTGAAATATTAAAAGTGGATCCCCTAGCCCCAATATTTTATGTTATTATTGTAGTCCAATTTAAAATTGTCAATCACTTCAAATAATTCAGTTTTTTTTTTCACTCGAATTATTATTTTATTTTACTAAATCAATCTTTGTGGATCAACCACAGACTTAGTGAGTTATTTTATTACTTCACAATTTTATTCTTGGGGGTAAAGAACCACTATGTGAATGTTTCAAGATGCATTAGGATCATGTGTAAATTATTTTCAATCTTCACATTCTCTATTTTTTGCACTGAGACAGACATACTGGTTCCCCACACCAGTATACCGGTGATCCTACTCTGCCTTGGGCAGATTTGCATGCTCTTTGGAATCGGACTGCTCGATACCAGTATCCCATATTGATGAGTGGTATTTATATCACTATTTCCCACTCATTTATCCTAAAATTTTGTATAGTTTCTTGAGTCTTGTGAATATTTTGATGTGTTTTGTGTTATTTTGTAGATAATAAAGTTTCAGGACATTCTGGAGGTGATTTGGGGCAAAACAGTGAAAATTGGACAAAAAGGGCAAAATCGTCATTTCAGCGTCGCGACGCTGAAGCCTTGCGCGTCGCGACGCCTAGGATGCGCTGAATGTGCTAACATGCGCCGTCTGCCACGTGTCAAAATCTGATAGGTTGGACTTGCTAACGTGCGCCGGATCTTGCTAACGTGCGCCGCCCTTGCTAACATGCGCCGCATGCCACGTGTCATCACCTCATTGGACCACCCAAACCGCGTGCCATGTGTCGCCTCTCTCTGGACCGAATAAACAACGAATCAGAGCATGCCACGTGTCACCATTCTATTAGACCGAATTTACACCCAATCACAAGATTACACGTGGCACGATTTCATTGGACCGCATCGCCAGCTAACCAGAGCGTGACACATGTCACCAATTATTGTGCCGACAGCCGCGTGGTCAACGTACGCGTGGACTCCAGAAACTGTTTCTAGCAGCGTCGCGACTCTAGTGCATTTTCAGCGTCGCGACGCTGGACCAAAATTTGCCTATAAAGAGGGCCGCCATTTCAGTTTTAGGGGCACCATTCTCTCTCATTTCTTTGATGTAAATCGGGAGTTTCTCTCTAAGTTCTTTTAATTTAAGTTTTGTAATTAATTTTTAATTACATTCTGTAATAGTAATTACTTTTTATAATAGTAACAGTAATTTATCTTGTTTTTACTGTTTCAGTTTTACTATTCATCCATGATGAGGTAACTTCTCCTTGCTAAGGTGAAAGGTAATTCTTTTACTGTTACTATTTAGATTAATCTCCCTTAAATATAATATATTTACTATTTAAAAATTTGACTTAATAAGGATACCGCCATATTGGTCGGTTGGCTATTAAATTTAAATTGGTTTAAACCTGACTAATCCAGGATACCGCCTATATGGCTGGTTGATAATAAATTTTCTTACCGCCTATATGGCAGGTTCATGGACAAATCATACCGCCTTTATGGCTGGTCGGACTTAATTTGAATTAATCAGGTTACCGCCTATATGGCTGGTTGGTAATATTATCACAAGTTTATATATTATTTTATGGGAGATATTTAAAATAGTAAATAGTAAAAGTATTCCTTTTACCTTAGCATTTTATTTTATTGTTATTTACTTTTCAGTATTTACTTTACCGCATTTACTTTTTCGCATTTTTACTTTATGGCTTTTACTTTTAAGTTTTTACTAGCCCTAGCCATGTGTCATAACTAAGTTAGTTATCTAGGGTTGTGATGAATTTCAATATCACTGGTTTATAAGGTTAGATTATAGTTTGGGTAATATAAAGATTTATTTATTGAGTCTTAATCTTAATGCTTTTTATTAACTGGCCATTAATAAAATTGATTAGGTAAACTTAAAATGAACTAGACATAGGGATTTTAAGTTTAAGACCTTAGACTCAATAACCCACGATCTTCCTTGAGGATAGATAACCCTTTAATAGATTTCCTTACAGGATAGACATATACCTGTCGGGCGGGGGTAGCCATAATTGGAACTTAAACTTAATGAATCCAGATAATTTGGTTGACATAGACATATGGTTCAATTGGTTAAACTGGGTATTTGTGTCTGACCATCGACAGAGGTATTCACGTAATTTAGAGTTCCAGGTTAATAAATCAATATATACCAGCTATAGGATAACCACTTCATCTTTAAATAATATTGAAAAGATTCACAACCCTAGATAGTTTTTAATATTGAATTTTCTTAAAACTTACTTTCGAACAATTTTATTTACTTCTTTAAATTTAGAATCGTCGCCATTTCAAATCAATCAAACAACCTGTTAGATACTAGTAATCATTTGACCTCATAAAATTAATAGTTTAGGTATTAAGTCCTCGTGGGATCGATACTTTTTATACTACTTGAACGATACGTACGCTTGCGTTATACGTGTGTGTTTACGCCGGTCAAGTTTTTGGCGCCGTTGCCGGGGACTTATTTATCTTTCACTATTAGTTTTAAGGTTAGATACCTTTACTTGTATCTAATTTTCTTTTTACTTATTGTTTTTATTTTCTTGTGTTTCAGGTTCTCAGAAACTTCATGAGACGAACCAGAAGCTTTGAACTTCGACCGCTTGACCCGGAAATTGAAAGAACCATCAGACAGTTGAGAAGGGAACGGCGAGAAGGCCAAGAAGCTTTAGTCAACATGGAACCTGAACCTTTGAATGTTGTACCACCAATTCCCATTCGAGACAGAACCATTCCGGTGGTTGACAGACTCATTTCTTGTATTGTACTTCCTCCATTACCAGCAAATGCGGGGGTGACATCAAAACATGCATTCAGATGATTCAGCAGTCAGTTCAGTTTGGAGGAAATGCAATTAAAGACCCTAATACCCACATCAGTAACTTCCTGGAAGTTTGCGGCACTTTCAATTACAACCGAGAGGCTGAAGAAGCAATGAGACTGCGTGTTTTCCCATACTCCTTGAAGGACAGAGCTAAAGCTTGGCTACATTCATTACCACCAGGTTCCATCACAACTTGGAACATTTTAGCCACTAAATTTCTTGCAAAGTACTTTCCACCAGCCAGAACTGGAAAACTGAGAAATGACATCACATCCTTTGTACAACAAGACTCAGAAACTCTCTACGAAGCTTGGGAAAGGTACAAAGATTTGCTCCGGAAATGTCCTCATCATGAGAGTCCAAAATGGCTTCAAGTCCAAACTTTCTATAATGGAATTTCGGGAATAATGAGAACCACAATCGATGCGGCTGCTGGAGGAGCCTGATGGCAAAGGAGAAGATCAAGCCTGGGACCTAATTGAAGAAATGGCCAACAACAATTCTTTGTGGCCAACAGAAAGGAGCATGATCCAAAGAATTGCAGGAATTTATGAAAGTGGAGTCAATACAGCAGTCAATACCAAGCTGGACCAGATATGCAAATTCATGGAAACTTTTACCACTGGATCCACAAGTTCACCATATGGACGAGCACCGGAACCAAACCAACTTGAAGAGACGGTGAATTATGTCAATAATTTCAACAGACATGGGAACAATCCATATTCCAACACCTACAACCCAGGGTGGAGGAATCATCCTAATTTTTCATGGAGTAGTAACAATTCAGGGCAAAAGAACAATCCACCACCTGGATTCCAACAGAACTATCCACCACCTGGATTTCAGCAACAAAACAAAAGCCATGAGCAGACAAATGAATCAGGAATAGCAGAAGTGCTGGCTTAGTTAAAAAAGTACGATGCTATGATTCAGAGCCAATCAGCTTCTATTAAAGCACTGGAGAATCAAATCGGCCAACTGGCCAATGCCCAGAGTTACAGACCACCAGGAAATCTTCCCAGCAACACAGAACCAAATCCAAGGAACCGAGGAAGGAGCAAATTCAAGCCATTACTTTGAAAAGCGGTACTGAGATCAACAAAGATGTAGGGATCAAGGCAACATTGAGGAAATTCCAAAAGATGCAGTTCCATAAATGGAGGAAAAAGAAGCAAAGGAAAAAGAAAAAGATCAGATCATTCCACCTCCACCTTTCCTCAGCGACTTCAGAAAAACAAACTGGACAAGCAGTTTGCTCGTTTCTTGGAGGTTTTCAAAAAGCTGCACATCAACATCCCATTTGCAGAAGCCTTGGAAGAAATGCCCAGTTATGTCAAATTCATGAAAGATATTCTTTCACGAAAACGAAGATTGGGAGACTACGAAACAGTAGCATTAACAGAAGAATGCAGCGCCATCATTCAGAGAGGAAACTTCCCCCGAAGCTGAAAGATCCTGGCAGTTTCACAGTTCCATGCACCATTGGAGAACATTACATCGGTAAGGCTTTATGTGATTTAGGAGCCAGTGTTAACTTGATGCCTTTTTCTATTTACAGGAAACTGCAGATTGGAGAAGCAATGCCTACCTCAGTTTCATTGCAACTTGCTGACCGAACACTTGCATTTCCAAGAGGTGTTGTTGAAGATGTGCTGGTGAAAGTAGACAAACTAATTCTCCCAGCAGATTTCATCATCCTTGACATGGAAGAAGACAAAGAACATACCTATCATTCTTGGTAGACCATTCCTGGCTACAGGTAAAACTGTGATTGATGTGCAAAAAGGAGAACTAACCATGAAAGTGCAAGGACCAAGAAGTGACCTTTAATGTTTTCAAAGCCATGAAATTCCCAAGTGATGATGAAAAGGAAGAAGAATGCTTCAGAGTTGATGTTGTTGAAAGTATCGTTCAAAATACTGAGCCAAATTCCACAGATACACTTGAAGCATGCATCACCAACATGACTGACAATGAGCTAAATGCTAAAATCCTGGAATATATCAACTACCTTGACAAACCATTCCGATTCAAAGCGACACCACCAGTTGAAAGCTTGGAACTGCCCAAGAAAGATCGAATCAAGCCTTCGATTGAAAAACCACCACAACTGGAGCTGAAGTTACTTCCGAGCCATCTCAGGTATGCATTTCTTGGAAACACTTCTGAATTACCTGTTATTATTTCTTCTTCACTAACATTGGAACAGGAAGAAAAGCTACTGAGAGTATTACGAGAACACAAAAGAGCCATTGGCTGGACTATAGCAGACATTCGAGGCATAGTAGGCCATCATTTTGCATGCACAAGATTCTGATGAATGATGAGTACAAACCCACGGTGGAGCATCAACGGAGACTTAATCCAATCATGAAGGAAGTCGTGAAGAAGAAATAATCAAATGGTTGGATGCTGGCATCATTTACCCAATTTCAGATAGTAGTTGGGTGAGTCCTATGCAGTGTGTACCAAAGAAAGAAGGAACTACTGTGATTACCAATGAAAAGAATGAGCTAATTCCAACAAGAACGGTGACTGGATGGAGAGTATGCATGGATTACAGGAAGCTGAACAAAGCCACGAGAAAGGACCATTTTCCGCTACCATTCATTGACCAGATGTTAGACAGATTGGCGGGACATGAATTCTATTGCTTTCTTGACGGATATTCAGGATACAATCAGATTGCCATCGCCCCAGAAGATCAGGAGAAAACCACCTTTACATATCCTTATTAGGGGTGAGCAAACCGTTTCGGTTCCGCATGGAACCGGAAACTCCCAGAAAATTCGGTTCCGCACTAAGTGGAACCGGAACCTACCCATTAAACAGGGTACCCTATTATTCGGTTCCAATTCGGTTCCGGTCCGTTCCGGTCCGGTTCCGAATTACCCTATTTTAAAATATAATAAAATTACATCCAATACGAGTCTAGGAAAAAAACGAGGACAAATCGGAGTGCGGAAGCTCAGAACGAAGAAAATGAAGCTTTAGACTTTTAAAAACGAGGCCATCAGTAGTCCCAGTTTAAGAGGCCATCAGTAGTCCCATTTAACACTCAGTTGAATGTAATCAGAACATTAAATAAAAATGTTATAATCCAATAAAGTATTGCAATTGGAAATGCCAGTAATAACAGTAAAAAAAAAGTTTTAAACATCTATAAATTTTCACCTTGTTAAGACTAGATTCACTCTCAGAATACAATTTTCGACCTAATTGGTTCTAAATTTCAACAGAATTATCCGGTACGTTATTAAAACCGGTTCCATGGTCCGGTTCCGGTTCCGATCATTTTAGAACCGAAACCGACCCGGATAACATCGGTTCCTTCATTTTTGGAACACGGAACTACCCGATTAAACTGGTTCCGGTTCCAAACCCGGAAAATCGGTCCGGTTCCCACAGGTTCCGGGTAAACCCGGAACCGTTGCTCACCCCTAGTCTTATGGTACTTTGCTTTCCGCAGGATGCCATTTGGATTATGTTGCCCCCGCCACTTTTCAGCGTTGCATGATGGCCATATTCTCAGACATGCTGGAGCAGAGTATGGAAGTTTTCATTGATGACTTTTCTGTGCTTGGAGATTCTTTTGATCATTGTTTGCAAAATTTGGAACATGTGTTACAAAGGTGCGAAGATACGAACTTGGTGCTCAATTGGGAGAAATGTCATTTCATGGTACATGAGGGCATTGTTCTTGGACACCGGATCTCACAAAAGGGGATTGAGGTAGACAAAGCAGATAGAGACAATTGAAAAACTACCTCCACCAACATCTGTCAAAGGGATTCGGAGCTTTCTCGGACATGCAGGTTTTACACAGGATTTATCAAAGATTTTTCCAAGGTTGCAAACCTCTTTGCAATCTTTGGAGAAGGATGTGCCTTTCAACTTCACCAAAGAATGCCAGGAAGCTTTTGAGATCTTAAAACAGAAGCTGATTTCTGCCCTATCATTGTAGCACCAGACTGGACCCTTCCATTTGAAGTGATGTGCGATGCTAGTGATTTTGCTGTAGGTGCAGTTTTGGGACAACGCAAAGCAAAGATTTTCCACACCATTTACTACTCCAGCAGAACTCTGAATGAAGCTCAACTCAACTACACAACCACTGAAAAGGAGTTGCTCGCAGTTGTGTACGCTTTTGACAAATTCCGCTCCTATCTGCTGGGTCCCAAAGTGGTGGTCTACACAGATCATTCAGCAATCAAATATCTGATCACAAAGAAAGATGCCAAACCCAGATTGATCCGTTGGATACTTCTTCTGCAAGAATTCGACGTGGAGATCAGAGACAGGAAATGAACAGAGAATCAGGTGGCAGATCATCTATCGAGGCTCGAGAATGGAGAAACAGCTGACAAAAATCTGTCAATCAAAGAAACTTTTCCAGATGAACAGCTGTTTGCCATGAAACAACAGGAAGTCCCTTGGTATGCTGACTATGTCAACTACATTGTATCAGGAAAATGGCCGTTGGAATGGACAACTCAGCAACGGAAAAAGTTCTTCAAAGAAGTCAAGCACTATGTCTTGGATGAACCGTACCTGTTCAAACTGTGTGCTGATCAATTATTGAGACGGTGTGTTCCACAGGAGGAAATCAACAGTGTTTTGCAGCGCACTGTCTCATCACCATATGGTGGACACTTCAGCGGAAATAAAACTGCAGCAAAAGTTCTTCAATCAGGTTTGTTCTGGCCCACTCTTTTTAAAGATGCTTATCTTTTTGCTTTTCAATGTGACAGGTGCCAGAGAACATGGAATATTTCGAGAAGAAATGAAGGACCGTTGCAAAACATTCTAGAAGTGGAAATATTCGATGTGTGGGGTATTGATTTCATGGGACCCTTTGTTCCATCATTCGGAAACCTGTACATCCTGGTTGCTGTAGACTACGTCTCCAAATGGGTCGAAGCAATTGCACTGCCATCCAATGATTCAAAAGTGGTGATTAAATTCCTTAAAAAGAACATTTTCACTCGATTCGGAACAACCTCGTGCAATCATCAGCGATGGTGGCTCACATTTCTGCAACAGATATTTCGATGCACTCCTATCCAAATACGGAGTTACTCACAAAGTTGCCACTGCTTACCATCCACAGTCAAATGGACAGGTTGAGGTTTCAAACAGGGAAATCAAAAGAATCCTAAAAGAACCGTTGGATCAACAAGGAGGGACTGGTCAACAAAACTAGATGATGCATTATGGGCCTACAGGACAGCTTACAAGACACCCATTGGTATGTCTCCATATCGATTGGTGTTTGGGAAAGCGTGCATCTGCCAGTTGAGCTTGAGCACAAGGCCTACTGGGCACTGAAGAAGTTGAATTTTGATTCACAAGCTGCAGGAGAAAAAAGACTTCACCAACTCAACGAATTGGAGGAATTTCGCCTACAGGCTTATGAGAATGCCAAATTGTACAAGGAAAAGACCAAGAAATGGCATGACCGAAAAATAGTTCACAGACAGTTGGAACCAAGGCAGCAGGTGTTGTTGTACAACTCGAGTTGAAACTTTTTTCTGGAAAGTTGAAATCTAGGTGGTCAGGACCATTTGTGATCACTCAGGTTTTACCTTATGGAGCTGTTGAGTTACTGGATCCCAATACCAACAACACATTCAAGGTTAACAGTCAGCGTGTCAAACACTACTTGGGAGAATCATTTGAGCGACAAAAAGAAAGTGTCACACTTTCAGATCCAGCTTAACGTTCGAGAAGTCAAGTCTAGCTGACGACTCTAAACTTAGCGCTCGCAGGGAGGCAACCCATGCAATTTGTGTATATATTGTGATTTGGTGTGATTTAATTTTGTGTGTTTAATTCTTGCAGATTAAGTCATTTCAAGATGGAAGAAGCTCTCGCAAATCTTCACAAGCAATTTCCTTCTCTCCCTAAAAAATCTCTGATGAAAGTCTACAAATCTCGCTTGGAACGGATGAGGTTACTAACAATTCACGGAGTTCCTAATGATATTCGTTGGGTAATTGAAGCACGAGTCCGATTGGCAGGTGAGTCTTCTGACTCTTTTATTTCACATCTGTCTGGTTGTGGAAGAAGCACCTATGCAAAGAAACGTAGAGCTAAGCAAATGGGTGTTTGTTTCAAATGTGCACGATGGAATTGCAATACTCGTTGTCGTTCTTTAGGAATGGTGTCTGATAATCGCGATGACAAAATTAAATTCATTAGGGATGGCTTGAGTAAGGAGTCTTTAGATGAAATATCTTCAACTCTTGAGACGCATCCCAGTGGATATGTTCACATAGCCTTTCGCAAATTACATACACAATTTCAAAAAGAAAGACAACTGTTAAGTCTTGGGAATCTGACTCAAAAAGACCCTGTTTGCCAATTTATAAGAAAATTGGATGGGAAGCTTGTCCCTGACGCATAGATGTCAATCAAGCCGTTACTTTTCTTGTAAATATTATATCTCTTTGTCTTTTCTTAATAATTGTAATTTGTTTTGTTGTTTTCTTTTATTTTCTCCGACAGGATCCAGACCTTTTTGACTATCACGATATTAATTCGCTACTAATCGTCCTCTGGAAGATACTTGTGCCATTTTTACTCACCCTTTTCAGGTACTATAAATTCAGCCCGTCATTGCACTTTTGAAGGCATCCAGAGTTGAGAAAGAGATACATAAAAAAAAAAAATGGAAGCCACTTCAAGAAGACGAGTTGAAAATCTGTGTGTTCTGCGGTAGTAGTGCTGGTACTAAGCCACAATACATAGAAGCAGCACAGGAATTGGGTCGAGTCTTAGCTGCAAGGATATGCACTTAATATATGGCGGAGGAAATCTTGGACTTATGGGGATCGTTTCAAAGGCTGCACAGGAAGGAGGCAGTCACGTTTTGGGAATCATCCCAAAACCCTTGGCAGAGGCAAATCTTATTGAACCATCAAACGGAGAAGAACTGATTGTGCCAGGTATGTCTGAACGACTAGTGGAAATGATTAACCGTGCTGATGCTTTTATTGCTTTGCCAGGTGGCTTGGGTAATTGGAGGAAATTTTTATTGTGTTATCTTGGGCGAACCTGAACATACACCAGAAACCAATTGGACTGCTCAACGTTGATGGATTTTATTATTTTCTTTGTGTGTTTCTTGATGATGCTCGGAGAAATGGGTTCGTGTCGAAACCTTTAAAAGAACTCCTCTTTACTGCCAGAACTGCTCCGGATCTAATAGACCAACTCATAGCCTATGAACCACGAGTTGACCCTATTCTTTCAAAGATAAATTGGTCTGAGGACGATCGTGGTAAGAGGCGTAGGATTAATCTGGTACGACCTTCGTAACTCTCCTTTTACTGTTTAAGACATTGGGGACAATGTCTCATTTAGGTTTGGGGGAGGGAATTAGTTGATCAGTACCTTATTTCTAGTTTGTGTGTTGTTTTTATTTTTAGTCCAAAATTTTTTTCGAAAAAACAAAAATTGAAAAATTTTCAAAAATTACAAAAATATTTTGCGTTTTTGTGTTTTGACTAAAAATGTGAAATTGGTGAGAGATAGCTGAGTAAGGAGTTCTCACTCCTGATACGTATCTCAAACCATTTATTTCGGAACAAGTTAATGTTTGTTTATTTCATTCTAAATTATTTAATTTGTAAATTCTCCTTAAAACTGACTAAAATGGACCTTCATATGCTCAGTTGGCAGGTATTATCAACATGCATAGTAACATACGGACATGAGCTAAAATTGAAAAGTTTGTAATATTCAGTGCTCTAGTTTAATCGGAGGAAGCATCTCAAAAAAAAACGTCAGAGATCCGAGTTATTAAGTCTGTAAGGGTGTTTTAACACCTAGTGCCCTAAAACCAACTGGTTTGGGAGTCACTGGCCCAAAGCTCATTACATGGATCGAAGATGCTGCAAAAAAAATATATTTATATCTGAAGTCTGGGTAATTAAGTCCGTAGGGGTGTCTTAACACCCGGTGCCCTAAAGCCAACTGGTTTGGGAGCCACCGACCCATCACTCGCTACATAGATGGAAGATATTGTATATAAATAAAAAAAAAAAATCAGAAAAATCAGAAAAATTATTCCATTGCTATAAAAAGGTGTAAAATCTGATAGAACTTTAGGACAAAAATATTACACTCTTATCAACTGCACTTATGACTGTTGTGGGCAAAAATGAGTTGATAAATATTTTGTTGGCTGTGTATATGAAGAATGGTAAAAATAATCGGAGAAATTACTTATTCGGTAATTTAGAAAGTAAACAAACAACTAATAACTTGGAGTAGAAGTTTCACCTGATTAGTCACTAACTTCTCTTTTCTCTTGTCTTTTTGCTTTTGTGTGCATTAGTTTTAACTAACTTTTTACTTTTGTAAAAATGTTTGTGGGTATCATTGCTGTAAGCCCTCACGAGACTACAACTCGTCCACTAGGGACACCTAGGGGTTTAAAGGCTTGTTGCATGCGCTAAATGCAACCGTGATCCCTACGAAAGTGGCTTAGTTAATTTTAATTATGTTATTTTATTTATGTGTTTGCTCGAGGACTAGCGAAATGTTAGGTTTGGGGGTGTGATGAGTGGTATTTATATCACTATTTCCCACTCATTTATCCTAAAATTTTGTATAGTTTCTTGAGTCTTGTGAATATTTTGATGTGTTTTGTGTTATTTTGTAGATAAATAAAGTTTCAGGACATTCTGGAGGTGATTTGGGGCAAAACAGTGAAAATTGGACAAAAAGGGAAAAATCGTCGTTTCAGCGTCGCGACGCCTAGGATGCGCTGAATGTGCTAACATGCGCCGTCTGCCACGTGTCAAAATCTGATAGGTTGGACTTGCTAACGTGCACCGGATCTTGCTAACGTGCGCCGCCCTTGCTAACATGCGCCGCATGCCACGTGTCATCACCTCATTGGACCACCCAAACCGCGTGCCACGTGTCGCCTCTCTCTTGGACCGAATAAACAACGAATCAGAGCATGCCACGTGTCACCATTCTATTAGACCGAATTTACACCCAATCACAAGATTACACGTGGCACGATTTCATTGGACCGCATCGCCAGCTAACCAGAGCGTGACACATGTCACCAATTATTGTGCCGACAGCCGCGTGGTCAACGTACGCGTGGACTCCAGAAACTGTTTCTAGCGTCGCGACTCTAGTGCATTTTCAGCGTCGCGACGCTGGACCAAAATTTGCCTATAAAAGGAGGCCGCCATTTCAGTTTTAGGGGCACCATTCTCTCTCATTTTCTTTGATGTAAATCGGGAGTTTCTCTCTCTAAGTTCTTTTAATTTAAGTTTTGTAATTAATTTTTAATTACATTCTGTAATAGTAATTACTTTTTTATAATAGTAACAGTAATTTATCTTGTTTTTACTGTTTCAGTTTTACTATTCATCCATGATGAGGT
Source organism: Zanthoxylum bungeanum (assembly GCA_019454045.1). Classification (NCBI taxonomy): domain Eukaryota; kingdom Viridiplantae; phylum Streptophyta; class Magnoliopsida; order Sapindales; family Rutaceae; genus Zanthoxylum; species Zanthoxylum bungeanum. The sequence continues at coordinate 34,379 of SKCR01030687.1, read as the reverse complement.
AACTTCTCCTTGTTAAGGTGAAAGGTAATTCTTTTACTGTTACTATTTAGATTAATCTCCCTTAAATATAATATATTTACTATTTAAAAATTTGACTTAATAAGGATACCGCCATATTGGTCGGTTGGCTATTAAATTTAAATTGGTTTTAAACCTGACTAATCCAGGATACCGCCTATATGGCTGGTTGATAATTAAATTTTCTTACCGCCTATATGGCAGGTTCATGGACAAATCATACCGCCTTTATGGCTGGTCGGACTTAATTTGAATTAATCAGGTTACCGCCTATATGGCTGGTTGGTAATATTATCACAAGTTTATATATTATTTTATGGGAGATATTTAAAATAGTAAATAGTAAAAGTAATTCCTTTTACCTTAGCATTTTATTTTATTGTTATTTACTTTTCAGTATTTACTTTACCGCATTTATTATTTCGCATTTTTACTTTATGGCTTTTACTTTTAAGTTTTTACTAGCCCTAGCCATGTGTCATAACTAAGTTAGTTATCTAGGGTTGTGATGAATTTCAATATCACTGGTTTATAAGGGTTAGATTATTGTTTGGGTAATATAAAGATTTATTTATTGAGTCTTAATCTTAATGCTTTTTATTAACTGGCCATTAATAAAATTGATTAGGTAAACTTAAAATGAACTAGACATAGGGATTTTAAGTTTAAGACCTTAGACTCAATAACCCACGATCTTCCTTGAGGATAGATAACCCTTTAATAGATTTCCTTACAGGATAGACATATACCTGTCGGGCGGGGGTAGCCATAATTGGAACTTAAACTTAATGAATCCAGATAATTTGGTTGACATAGACATATGGTTCAATTGGGTTAAACTGGGTATTTGTGTCTAACCATCGACAGAGGTATTCACGTAATTTAGAGTTCCAGGTTAATAAATCAATATATTACCCAGCTATAGGATAACCACTTCATCTTTAAATAATATTGAAAAGATTCACAACCCTAGATAGTTTTTAATATTGAATTTTCTTAAAACTTACTTTCGAACAATTTTATTTACTTATCTTTAAATTTAGAATCGTCGCCATTTCAAATCAATCAAACAACATGTTAGATACTAGTAATCATTTGACCTCATAAAATTAATAGTTTAGGTATTAAGTCCTCGTGGGATCGATACTTTTTATACTACTTGAACGATACGTACGCTTGCGTTATACGTGTGTGTTTACCGGTCACATATCGGTCAATCAGAGTTTTCACAACTACTGGAACCGGGACGGTGTTGGGGTTTCGGGCGATGGGCGCAGCGGAAGTGCGGTTCGGACGAAATCATATTTTAATTTTTTTTTCAAAATACCAAATAAATTATTCAAGATCTAATATGAACAATTTATTCATATTTCACCTAAACCTATTTATTCAATATCAAATATCAACATAAATAAGGTTGAAACGTCGCGAAACTTTTACGAAAACAATTTTTCCGCAAAATGACGCAAAATATATTTTTGACCTCGAACACCCAACACTTATGAGGACTGCCTAAGTTAGCCCCAATTGTGTCAGGGCAGTTCATGGGCTGCCCGAACAGTGACAAAATCATTGTTTGGACAGCCGTCACCCGGTTGGCTCAAAATCCACCCAATAACGCCGTTTTTTCTTATTTCAACTCAGAAACACTTTCCGAAAATTGTTACAACTCTCAAAACACATCCATTACATTCAAAAAACTTCAAATGCTTCACAAAATTTCCATTTTAATCACAACTGATCCAGAACCAAAAATTACCCATTTTTCATGCTTTAAATCCAAAAATTCAAGATTAATCTAATTAATTAAGACACCAATCAAAGTCACCACATATGAACAACCCAAGAAAAATTCTAGGTGCCACAAGAGTGGTCATAACACTCTAGAATAGCAACTCATCAATAATTGATCAAATTGGAAACTAATTACAATAATTCTTTCCAATACACTTCACACATGCTTCAATCTCTTCCAAGTCAACCAGCACAACCAAAAGCCCCAAATTTTACAAGCAAGGAAACCTTAGAACTATTCTAAAAAAATCAAGAAATAAGAAACAAATTTCAAAGTTTTAGGGATTTTGAAGATTACCTCTAAAACTCCAAAGTTCCTTAAGCAATTTCTTGAATTTTCCTTCACTTTTGTGCTTGAATCATCAAGCATTCATGAAACACATTTTCCATGTTTCTAACTCTAGGTTCTCGATCAAGGTGGAGTGTTGATGGAAATGAAAAGTTTTTTCAAATAAAAAACAAGAGGAGACCAACTTTGAGGGCAATTTTGTCCATTAAAAGTTTGATCCAATCAAATAAATACATTTAACTTTATACTAACCAATCATAATTGGACAAATAAAGTTTAATCAAGTTATGTCATTTGTTCCAATAATAATCAACCATATTTCACAACATTTATGAAATATTAGTATTATTTAACTATTCAAATATTTAACAATTAAATATCTAAATAATTAATTAATATAATTATTATTATATATGTATTTTTATTTACAATAAATAACAATACATATATTTATGGCATGTGTCAAAATCTCATTTGACGAATAATTAATGTGTATCTAATTGTATTATGTATAAGATACAAATGCACAATAATTATTATCGGATAAAATCCCATAAAGCATGTGTGATCGTTTAACCGATTAAACGATCCAATTGACTCATTTAATCCGGTGAAGTATTATGAATAATCCGTATTATTCATATCGAGTTGCCCAAGTGCTCAACGAGTACACTTCATACTGTGGGATTCTCTAAGTTTAGGCTTATCTGTCACGAAATCTAATTTCGTGTCCATAATCCACCCACTCATATATTATGACGACCACAGATAATCTCGCTAAACTATACAAGTCGAGATCATTGCATACGTATAATCCCTCCGTCACAGGCTATCCATATTATACCAGGGATATAGATGTGAACGTCAAATTTGTTCGGTATAATATAGTCGACTTTCAATTTACGATCTCTAAATAACACTCAGAACTAATTTATGAAGTTATACCACAACCATTGATTTACTAGATCATAAACACGTGTGGATGCCTATGCCCTGTACACATGACTGACAGATCCTATCTTGATATGCACTGGATATCATGAGCATCAGTCCACACTCATCGAACATGCGGAGGTCTGATCATGAATAGATCGGTGACGTGACTGCCATCAAAGTGTGGAGGATAACTTATATATCCCATTGTGGTATCTCAAGTCAAATGACCACTATGCTCGCTCAACTAGTGAAGATTCATATTGAAGTTGGTATATCATCTATTAGGAAATCTTCAGTGAGTCATTCAGTGTCTTATCAAATAAACACCTACATGTCTATACGAGTCTCCTGAGACTCATGGTTCATTAGGATAAACCATCGGACCAAGTCACGATATACGACATGTACTGGTCTCAGCGGATTTTACTAACCGACCTGTGTTCGTAAATCTTGACCAGGAACTTTATTTAAGGATATACATCTTATAGCGCGCTTCCCAATGTCAATTACAAACTATGTTGTAACTTCGCACTATATTGTAAATCCTAGGGTCTTTGTCTAATATACATGTATCACTGAACCGGATTCAGTTTCGATCTAATCGTAATCAGATATCTAATCGTAATTAGATCGAATATGTGTATAAAAGACAAGGGTGCTACCGTTAAATTAGTAATATTATGGAAAATAGAATTACTCGTATTTATGAATCAGACATAAATACGATCCGGATTGGCACTCTGAGCACCAACCCTAACAGACGGTTCATACCGGTCCCCATATCGGTAAGCCAACTGACATATCGGCCTCTATACCGGTCAGTAATCTGGTATTGTGCTTAATCTTCAATAGTAATATAGCTGTTTGAATTTATAGGACTACGAGTGCACTACGAAAAAGTCGGTGTAAGTCATGGATTCAACTTAGTGGAAAGCTTCAAGCGCGGCTTGAGAGAGTGGATAAGGCATTGTTGGCTGAACCACTATAAATCTGATGTCAATTCTCTAACCATATCTCTTTAATTTATTGCAAGCTTTACATTATATTTTTTATATTATTTAGCATAACTTGTCATTGAGGAAATTAATTGTTTGGGTGTATTAATTATAGAAATTGGACATTAAGCTTAATTTGTAAAATTACTAGTTTAATAGCGTAAAATCAGTAAGATTTTATCAGTCCCATATTTAAGACATTACCCAATTTATCCTCCTTTTGGTTATCAAGATTGTTTTTTGTTTGTGCTTGTATGTAAATTTCAGTTGGTATCAGAGCGATGTTTTCTCAACAAAGACCTAACTGTCCGAGAATCGATCATGACCTCTACAAGCTACTCAATAAATATAGCCGATGGATTTTCATTAAATATACCTCTTTTCTACACCGTAACCGATTATGGTTATTGGAAGATGAGGATGTTGAACTACCTCTTTGCCGTTGACGTGTAATCTCTTAAAGAGATCATAAAAGGTACTAGAATGCCAATGAAGAAAGATAGCAATAGTTTGGAGTTTCCTAAAATGCATTTTGAATGGACCGATGAGGATTTAATAGAAGCCCAAGTAAATGATAAATCTCTACCATCCACTTTGTGCAATTGATAGGAGCTAAATCAACAAATTTTTTAAATTTAGAAATGTGTTGTGAGATTATCGTACCGCAAGTATACATTGTCAAGTTTTAGTAAAGATAAGTGAAATAGTGTCGAAGCAACATAGATTATATTCAACTCACATTAAGTAATATAATTTGTAAACCTAACTTTACTTAGAAAGTAACTAAATTAAATTTAAAACTAAATAATTAAGAAACAAAACGTTTAATAAAGATATACCATGATATGAGAGATTTTAGAGTCTGATTTCACCTAGCATCCCCTATGTATTTGTCATGCCATTCAATTCTTATTCAGTTGCATTGTTTATAAGTCAAGAATCCTAAGTTATTCTAATTCCCTCTCCCGAGTGCCGAGTGAATATGTTATCAATTACAGACTTCGATATCCCTATAAAAATCTAATAATTAACAACTCATTATGCTCTGTGATTCTTTGTTAATGACTTCAAATGGATTATAGATTCTCCGAACTCTAAAAATCTGATAGGTTATATTCTCTAGATTATATTCAAAATCATCTCTCCCGAGTGATAGATTCTAAACATGCATCATCTCAATTTTTGGCCAACAAACAATAAGCATTAAACACAAGAGAATGTAAATAAACTGAATAAAAACTTTATAACAATCAATTGGCAATCAATACATTGGTTCAAGCATTGGCTACATCATCCTCTAGAATAATAAAGTTATTTCATGACCAAATAATAAAACAATGAAAGCATGGTCATGAATTTAATAGAAATCATTAGAGTTAAAGAAAGAAACTAGAAGATTAAACCTGAATCGAATCCTTCGCCTTCGGACGTCACTGTCTTCGTCTCCTCTTGTCGCTCTTCAATCTTTCTCTTTGGATCTCTCTAAAATATGTGTTTTAAGTCTTTGTGTTGTGTATTAGCCTCATCTTTAGGGTTTTGGACGAGCCTCTATATTTATAGGAAAGTCTTGGAGTCATTGTGCATATAAAACCATGATTTCTGAAGATTTTGGGAGTCTGCCGTAGAGTCGAGACGCCACTTTTGGCGTTGCGGTGCTAAAACCTCAGGAAAATTATGTGCAGATGTTGGTGGGGCGTCGCAACGCCAAAAGTGGCATCGCAACGCCACCCCATTTTTCAGGATGAGTATTTCTGCATATTTTAGCCATCCCTCGTGCTTCTGTTGCTCCGTAAGGTCCCAAAACACGTCTAATTGCTCCAAGATCCATGTTCTAATGCTTCATACTAATAAAACATAAAACAAAACTCCAAAATACCTTAAATGACACGAAACCTTACAAATTAGTAAGCTAAGAATGCATGAATAAGTGGGTATAAACTGCACTTATCAAACACTCCCCAACTTAATATTTTGCTAGTCCCGAGCAAAAGACTAAATAAAAATAAGCAAACAAAAATAATAAAATTAACTGGGCCACTTTCATAGGGATCACGATTGCAATTAGCATATGCAACAAACTTTTAAACCCCTAGGCGGCCCTAGTGGACGAGTTATAGTCTCATGAGGGCTTACAGAGAGGACACCTACAAACGTCATTCAAAAACATGCAATCATGCAAAAAATAAAAGCAAACAAAATAGTCTTGATAGTTGCACATAATATTGTCCTCAAAGAAAGCATATCAATGAAATCAGAGAACCTTCAATGTAGTCAATGCAACTTAAATCCAAGTTCTTGAATAAATCATCTAAGCAAGATTCATAGTGTGTGTGTAAAGGTTCTGTCACAGCTTGATTCATAAGTAAGCCAACTCGATGATTTCTTCTCAAAAATTAAGATCCGATGGGTCAAACCAACCTAGATATCTCCAAATTACTATGTATTTGCCTTTCTTTGCTCAGTATGATACTATTTTTTTTTTCTTTTTCCCTTTTTTTTCTTTTTTTCAACACACCTACCTTTTAAGATAGCATTTATCCTCATGGTGGTCCTAACACTCGCCCATGGGTAACTTCACGCTTATCAGTTATATGTGATTTATCTTTATCTTTTTTCTCTTTCTTTTTTTCTCTTGCTTTCATTCTTTTTCAATCAATTTTTTTCTTTTATTTTAACCATACCATACATCCTAAAACTAGCATATCGAGATAGAAATCTAAGCAAACAGTCATTCATCAGCAAACAATTTCTTCAACTACTGACTTTGCCAACTACCCAAGTTCTTACTGCTAGAAACCTATTATTAAGTGCTTACGAGTCTAACCTAGATCACCTATTCAAGACATCAGATAAAAATAATTGGGAACTTATCATTTCTAAGATTTCATCCTAAAACAAACAAAACTCATCATTAGACTTATGTTTTACTATCAATGATTATAAACAAAAAATAATTTATTTATTTATTTATTTTAAATAATAGGAACTATCACTATATGCACACCCCCAAACTTAAAACTTGCATTGTCCTCAATGTAAAATAAACATAAAGAAATAAGAGTGAGGAACGACGCTACCATGCATGGAGTTGATCAGGCTCCTACTGGTCATAATTTTGTTGCGCGGACTTTGTGTGTTGCGCTACCACCTGCATAAATACACATGTAAACTAATAAACTATCAAATAGCACATAATAAAATAAAATAAAGTAAATAAAATGACAATAAAAAATGCAAGAGTTGTCTTCCTACTAGCGCTAAATTTAACATCTTCAGCCAGACGCAACCACCCAAGTAGTAATGGTGGCTTAAATGTAATGGATCGGGTAATCTCATGTGTTTTTTCTTTGGTATCCATCGGTTTTTATGACACGAAAAAGATAATTTGGCAGGTTGTGGAATTTTATCCATGGATGGTCCTCCAGTGTATACTGATGGTTGGAATTTTGGACTGCATATTGAGCTTCCCTGAGATCATCTTCAAGTGAGCACTGACTCTTATTTTCGTCTGTTTACAATTCTTTAGGATTAATGTTAGTTTTGGCTGTGGAGGTTCTTTTTTGCTTGGCTGCACTATGCTCATTGGTTGCTTAACTGCGGGTTCACCATTCGTGTTGGCTTTAATATATATGGAGACGAGCCTAACACATGGTCATTATCCCTTGCAACTTCCTTCTCTACAATATCTAACCTGTGACATTCTTCATCACCTTGAGGGCTCGTCATGGCTCTGAAAACACTAAATGTGACTTTTTCATCTTGAACTCTCATTTTCAGTTCACCTTTCTACACATCAATAACTGCTCTGCCTGTTGCTAAGAAAGGTCTTCCAATGATGATTGGAATGTCATGATGCTCTTCCATATCAAGAACAAGGAAGTCAGCAGGGAAATAGAACTTATCCACCTTAACCAAGACATCATCTACTTTCCACGTGGGTAAGTGATGGATCTATCTTCTAACTGTAATATGACTATGGTTGGCTTTGCCTCAACTATACCCAACTATTTGTATATGAATAACAGTATTATATTGATGCTTGCACCCATATCGTATATTGCCTTACCAAAATATCGATTTCCAATAGTGCACGGTATGGTAAAGCTGCCAGGATCCTTCAGCTTTGGAGGAAGCTTTTTCTGTATAATGGCACTACACTCCTTTGTGAGTGCTACTGTTTCAAAATTAGCCAGCTTCATCTTTTTGGACATCATCTCCTTCATAAACTTCACATAGTTTGGCATTTTTTCCAAATCATATGCGAAAGAGATGTTTATATGGATCTTCTTAAAGATATATAGAAACTTGGCAAACTGAGTATCCAATTTATTCTTTTGAAAACGCTGAGGGTATGACAAAGTTGTCTTCAAGGTGGGTGGTGGCTTATGTGGACGAACCACTTCATTGTTCTATTATTTCATCAATGTTTCATCTTGAATTGATGCTTCTTTGCCTTGAATTCCTTAATCCGGAGAGGTATCTTTAGTCTCTTTTCCACTCTTGAGGGTTATGGATTGGCACTGCTATTTGGGGTTGACTTCAGTATTACTAGGAAACACACATTTCTGTTGATTACCTAAGGAAGAAATAATTTATCCAATCTGCACTTCTAAGGACTTTATCGTTTCCACTTTATTGCCCATATGTGTTTCAATATTGTTCAGCCTCGACTCATTCTTCCCAAACCTCTCTGAAGTTTTAGCAACAAACGTGCTCATGAGGTCTTCTAGTGATGGTTTCTGCTCAGCTATTTGATTATTGAATCCATGAGGAAGCTGCAAGACATTCTCTGTGTTAGCATATGACAAGTTTAGATGATAATAGTTAGGCGTATGATTTCCTCTATAGTTGTTGAAGTTTCGATTGTTCACACATTGGACTTGCTCATATCCTCCATTAGGTAAGATCATTCTATTAGTAGCAATAGCTTCAATAGATGGTTGGCCATGTTGATTAGTCAATATTGCTAGATGAGTTGTGAGGGATGACACTTAAGTTGTAAGTGCAACAATAAGATCCACCTCGTATATACCAACCACCATAGGCACAATAGTGCGTTCACTTGACCATTGGAAATTATTAGTGGCCATCTCCTCCAGCAGAGCATAGGCATCTTCAGTAGATTTCTTGAATAGTGTTCCTCTAGCAGTTGCATCAACCATGGTTCTATTAGGACAATTCAACCAATTGTAGAATAATTGAATCTTAACCCAGTCTTCAAAATTATGTTGTGGGCACCTCCTAAGTAGATTTTTAAAGTGCTCCCACGCCTCATACAGATTCTCAGTCTCTAACTGCCTAAATATGCTAATTTATGTTCTCAGTTGGGCTGATTTAGCCGGTAGAAAGAATCTTGCAAGAAATCTTGTGGCCATATCCTGTCATGTCATGATGCTCCCTATTGGTATAGATTACAGCCAATCCATCGATTTATCCCTTAAAGAGAATGGGAATAAGCGTAGGCCGATGGCCTCTTTGGTCACGCCATTCATCTTTATGATGTCTGCCATCTCCAGGAACATCCTTAAATGCATGTTGGGATCCTTTACAGCTGAACCCCCAAACTGGTTCTTTTATACCATATTGATCAATGAAGGTTTCAGTTCAAAGTTGTTAGCAATGATTGGTGGTTGTGCAATCCTAGGATAATTATCGTCTATGACTGGTTTGAAGTGATCTCAGATTGCCACCTGGCGTGGATTATTCTCTCTATTTTCAGCCGACATTGCTTTTTCAAGTGTCATTTCTTTGCTTAGTCTCCTCGGTGTTCTTTCTATTTCAGGATTAAACAGGAACGAGTCAAGACTTGTGGATCTTCACATCCATGAAAGCACAAAAAGATAAAAGAAAAAGTAATCAAATAAAAACAAAAACAAAAATAAAAAATAAAAATAAAAATAAACTAAAAATAAAAAATAAACATTTAAATTAAAGCTAAGGTTACTTGGTAATATTATTAATGTGAATTAAATTAACAATCCCAGACAACTGCGCCAAAAACTTGTTGTGAGATTATCGTTCCGCAAATATACAGTGTCAAATTTTAGTAAAGATAAGTGAAAGAGTGTCGAACCCACATAGATTTTATTCAACTCACACTAAGTACTATAATTAGTAAACCTCACTTTATTTAGAAAGTAACTAAATTTAGATTAAGAACTAAATAATTAATAAATAAAATGTTTGATAAAGATATACCATGATATGAGAGATTCTAGAGTCTGATTTCACCTAGCATCTCCTATGTATTTGTCCTGCCATTCAATTCTTATTCAGTTGCATTATTTATAAGTCATGAATCCTAAGTTATTCTAATTCATTCTCCCGAGTTCCGAGTGAATATGTTATCAATTACAGACTTAGATTTCCCTATAAAAATCTAATAATTAACAATTCATTACGCTATATGATTCTTTGTTAACGACTTCAAAGGGATTATAGATTCTCCCAAACTCTACAAATCTCCTAGGTTATATTCTCTAGTACCTATTCAAAATCATCTCTTCTGAGCGAGAGGTTCTAAACATACATCATCTCAATTTGTGGCCAACAAACAAGAAGTATTATACACAAGAGAATGTAAATAAACTGAATTAAAATTTTATAATAATCAATTGGAAATCAATACATTGGTTCAAGCATTTGCTACATCATCCTCTAGAATAATAGTGTTAGTTCATGACCAAATAATAAAACAATGAAAGCATGGTCATGAATCTAATAGAAATCATTAGAGTTAAAGAAAGAAACTATAAGATTAAACCCGAATAGAATCCTTCGCCTTCGGACATCACCGCCTTCATCTCCTTTTGTCAGTCTTCAATATTTCTCTTTGGATCTCTCTAAAATATGTGTTTTAAGTCTTTGTGTTGTGTATTAGCCTCATCTTTAGGGTTTTAGACGAGCCTCTATATTTATAGGAAAGTCTTGGAGTCATTGTGCATGTAAAATCCTGATTTCTGAAGATTATAGAATCTGTCGTAGCATCGCGATGCCACTTTTGGCGTTGCGGTGCCAAAACCTTGGGAAAGTTGTGTGTACACCCCATTTTTCAGGACGAGTATTTCTGCATATTTTAGTCTTCCCGCGTGCTTTCGTTGCATCTGTAAGGTCCCAAAACACGTCTAATTGCTCTAAGATCCTTGTTCTAATGCTTCCTACTAATAAAACATAAAAAAAAACTCAAAAATACCTTAAATGACACAAAACCTAAAAAATTAGTAAGCTAAGAATGCATGAATTAGTGGGTATAAACCGCATTTATCAAACTGCATATGAATTGTGGAAGAATTTGGAGATTGTCAATGAGGGCACTAGCTAAGTCAAGGAATCAAAGATCAACTGATTTATATTTGACTTGGATAACTTCAAAATGGAAGTCGGAGAAAAGATTGATATGATGATTTCAAGATTTTCCGTAATTATAAATCAACTAAGTGCTTTAAGAAAAAAAAACATTAGTATTAGTGATCAAGTGAAGAAAATTTTTAGGTCTCTTCCTAAGAAATATAGGAATCGTACCTCCACTATCAAAGAGTCAAATTATATGAACACCTTGAAATTGGATGATTTGGTGGGCATATTGATAGAATATGAGATAAGATTGAAGATGATTTAAGGGAAGAAAAAGAGAAGAATAAAAAGAGAATAACCATTAAGTCATTTGTGAGAAAAATGGGATAGTGATAGCTCTAGTGATGAAGAAGATAATAGTGATGATGAGTTGACACATTTGATAAAGAAATTCAAGAAGTTCCTCAAATCCGAAAAGTCTAAAGGAAAATCTCGGATGGATGAGAGGAATGAAGAAAATTGGCCAATGAAGTATAAGAGGTATAAAATCATTTGCTATGAATGCAAAAAACCGGGTCATGTAGTTGCCGATTGCCCAATGAGAAAATTCAAAGAAAAATTCAAGAAGAAATCAATGAAGGCAACTTGGAGCGATAACGACTCTAGCTCATCTGATGAGGAAAGTGACGAGGGAACAAGAAATCTCGCTTTTATAGTTATTAATGATCTTCTAAATGAAAGCAATGAAGAAAATGTACATAATTATCTTGAATATGATGAACTGATTGACACATTTAATGAATTGCATGAATTGTATGACTTTCTTAGAAAGAATTATAAATTTGTAACATCCCAGATTTTTGAGACTGTTCTAGAAGATTTTCGGAACGATGTTATCGATTCGAAGCATGATGATAATGAAAAATAAGAGTTCAGGTGATGATATACGAGTTGGAATAATATTTTATGAATATTCGTCGCGTTGAAAAACACTTGGGATTAAAAGTCAGTTAAGCGATTTTTGTAAAACGCGTAAAGTTTTCAGTTTTAGTCACAGAATTGGTAAACGAATTCCGATCGATTTGATTCTTGAACCATCAGACTCGTTTTTCCGGGACGAACAACTTTCGTGTTAAACACTTTTCGAGAATCACGCCAGAAGGCCTTCAAAAGATATGATTTCCGAAAATACCCTTCCTAGTGGGGGCATTTTGGTCATTCCTGGATTTCAGATATTTGAGTTATTATTATAATTATTATAATTAAAGGAATTAAAAAAAAAAAGAAAAAAGAAGAGAGAAACCAAGGCATTTTCACGCGCATGGGAGGGAGAGAGAAAGGGTGACGCCGGCGGCGACCCGGCGGAAACGGCTTCGTCCGGCGAAGATGAACAAGATGAAGGCCGGCGCTGACGCAATAGGACGCCAAAAACGGCGGGAAATGAGGAGGAAGGGCGCGACGTTGGTGATCCCGATACCGGCTCGTCGGTTTGTTTCACTGCCCGAGTCACCTACCAAATTGAAGCCCTCGACGAGTACTACGAGCATGCGGGGTTGGATTTGCCGAACAGCGGCCAGTTGCACGTGAAACGAGGAAGAAAGCGGCGATGAACAGTAAACCCATGACGAACAGTAGCTCCGATCGAAATTCCGATCACACCAGCGCGTTCGTATGGCCGTTAAGAGTCCGGATATGGCCTTGGAATTTCGGTACGACTCTCCATTTATAATTTGACATTTTAAAGTGTAACGATTTATATTCGGATGTTTCCGGTAGTTCCGTAGTTTAGCAAATTAGCATGAAATGAATTGGATATATTTTAATATGTTAAAACGATAAATGTGGTAGAATCCGGGGAGAAACGGATAAGATTTGATCGATCCTGAAGGATTAGCGAGTTTCCGGTAAAACAGAGTTTCTCGCGCGACTGAGCGTAGATGACCGTAATCATGGTTAAGGTATAAATATGATATTGCGAGGGTAATTTGGTGATTCCGGAGTAGTTCGGAGGGTTCGAGACCCTTTCGTAGCGTTTGCAGAAACTTTTCCGCAAGTTTTACCGCAAACGCGTAAAGTGAGAATCTGAGGTATCTAGTTAGTTCAGAATAGTATCGAAAGACATATTAGAGTAATGAATCTTAAACCGTAGAGTCGGTGAAGATTTGAGTATTTTCGAGAAAATCCGTAGTTTATTGTAGATGAGTAGAAAGTTCCGCAAATAGCGGTTCTGACCTTGTGTTTTTATTTGTTTTGTCAGATCAGACCCGAATTAGAAGTGTTCGCTTAGCCAGGTAAGTAATCCATGCGATGATCTCTTGTGATGTATTCTGACCGAATCTAAATAGTAAAGGAACTTTACAGATATATGTGTAAACGTAAAACAGGAAGTATAGATATATAAATATGTGTATATAAGTAGAAAGACATCAGTACACTTTAGATTGAAGATATAAGAATGACAAGGTATAAGCATATTCATGATACTGAGTAAATGTTTATGAATATAATATACTGTGAGACTTGGGTTTGGGGGTTGTAGAAACTACACCCCAGGGAATGGGACTAGTGACATGAATGAAAGTTTGTAATTTATGCATTATATAAGAATACTAGTATGCATAAGTAAATATGAACTAGTAAGTATATAAGGCTGGTATGAATGCATAGGTTCATGTTCATACGAGAGTAAGCATATGTATAGGTATGATTAGCGACATGAGTATAAACATATGTATATAAGATGATAGAGAGCATAAATGAGTAGTATATGCATGGTATGTGAATATATGTAAGTTTATGACATGAGATTCTTGAGCACAAGTTGATAGTTAGGAAATGGTAAATAAGTTTAAGAATTAAGAACTTAAAACCCATATATGTTTGAAATATGATATAGTAGAAGAACTTTGGTATCGTGTGTGTAAGCATAATTATGAAATTAGTAAATTAGTATGAGAAGTGTTTGTATATACATTTTGTGGCATGAATGCATGAGATTTGTGGTCATGAGTTCGTATGACAGTGATGCATATGAGAAAGTAAGAAAGTGATAGTATAAGTAACAATATTTACGGGAAAACATGTTATGATTATATGCATACTAGTGTGAAATGCATGCATATCATGAATGCAACGTTTCAAGATATGATAGTAAAAGATGAGCATATAGTAAAGCATGGTTAAGGTAGAAAGGATCATGAGAAAGCATCTGCATGTGTGTGTGAGTTAAAGTTTTCAGCAGTTGATCAAAAAATAAGAATGTTTTCGAAGATTTCAAATGTTTTAAAGAAAAGTTTCAAATGTTTTGAAAGATAATATATTTCAGAAAATGTTTTACAGTTTTGTGATACAAGATATGATTTTATGTTTTTCGGGGCATGAGGTAAAACCTCACCCCAGTATGTAACTTGAGATACAGTTGGAATTGACCGATATAGAGAACATGTGCACATGTAGGGCCAGGATGGCGGCTTAGGATCGTGTACCTGGTCCCTAGTGGTGGCTACACTCAGTTGAGTTATGGTCCTGGGTGTAGAGCTTTACGTTGCAGTTGAGTATTTGTCCTTGACGTAGGGCACCACCAACCTCAGAGATGCCGCAGTTGAGTTATGGTCCTGGGCATCGAGTACACCCAGTTGAGTTATGGTCATGGGTGTAGAGAGATGTCCAGTTGAGTTATGGTCCTGGATGTAGAGCAGTTTTTAGTTTTCAGATTTTCAGTACACAGTTTTCAGATTTTTAGTACACAGTTTTCAGATTTTCAGTGCCTAAATTTCAGAAACTAGATTATAGTACACGGTTTTCAGAAACAGAGTTTAGAAACAGTTTTTTTTTTCAGGTTTTAGTTTTCAGTTACAACTTTCAGAAAGAGCTCTTTAGAAAAGAAAATTTTCCGAAGCATCGGTTTTATAAAAGGTTCAGAATTTTAAGACATGAATCAGTTTTCGAGTAATGTTTTTCAACAAAGAGTTTTTCAGAAAGGGTTTTCACAACATATGTTTTAAAGGCAGAGCATGTTGAAGTAAAGCATGATTTGAATTTACTTCATATAAATTATATATTCTAGTAATTTATCTGAGATGCATATAGTCGATGATATTGCATTATAGCACTAGTACATTCACATGTAAGTATTTCAAAAAGAGATTTGAAAATAATAGTTCATAAAATGATGATATGTTTTGCATCGAAGGCATATATGATTAGATTATGTGTGTAGCATATTCATATTGAAGTAACATTTGTAGAGTACATGTGCATAGTAGCATGATCAGTGATAATGGATTTGAACTTTATAGTTAAGATAAATGAATATAACGCTACTTAAGGATATATGTTGGTACATATGTATGCATAAGAGGTTTATGACTTACAATGAATACATGTTATGTACTATGAGCATGTTATACAGGTGTTATAGAATTATGACTTATGAGTTCGGAAATCAGTTAGTCAACGTATGAGGTTTGGGTTCGTATATGTATGGTTGAACATTATGAATTCAAGTAAGTATGTAAGATTAATAACATGATATGATGAATAGATGTAAGTGAGTGATTTAATCTTAGACAGTATGTAAGTAATAAAAGAATGTGATGAGTAATAGCATAGAGAAAGCTAAGTTGATGATACTTCAGGCATCTGAAAAATAAAGGAGTTAAGCAGAATTTAAATAGTACGCTTTGATTAAAATGTTAACTATGTAATCTTATATGAGAGATATATACAGTTTGAGAATATAAGGAGGGAAATGTAATTGCATGATTACAGTAAAAGATAGGTTAAGAAACTTAATGAAACGAAAATAAAAGTTATGGTGTGTTTATGTTGTAGTTATAAGTATGATTACTTACTGAGTCATTATGACTCACACCATTTCTGTTGTAGTTTTGCAGGTCAGTAGCAGAAGTTTGGTGAAGACTTTGAAGACGATGGATCGCCCCAATTGCAGTCAAGAGAGTCCTGGGTTGAGTTATGGGTCCTCACGGCCCTTGTCTTTGTATTTGCTTTGTATTTCCTTTGTATGAGTTATGTAATAGTTTTGTTATAGCATGGTTTTATTTGAGTTCTGGCCGGAGGCCAAGTGATTTATCTTTGTTCATTGGGTTCAGGCCTGAGGCCTTGATGTTGAAATACCGGCCTGAGGCCGAGATTTGATGATTATGTTGTATCTTGGAGCTGGCTATAAGCCAGGTTGCATGATGTTACGAATATATTATGCCGAAATTTCGTCAAATTTAGAGACTTATGGAGATGGGTTCTCCTGTATCCTGCCAGTAGCATCCTGGCCTAGGCGGGATGTTACAAAATTGATCAAAAATGAGCATTCATTCTTATTACATGATCATAAATCAATTGTTGAGAAAAATGAAATGCATGAAAAAGAAATCATATGCTTAAAAGATGAAAAACTAAAACTTGAAAAGAGCATATCTAGCATGCCATCTAACTCTAGTACATGTAATTGCAAATCTATAAAAGATGAAAATGTTGTATTGAATAAAAAAAATTATGGATTTGCATAACATAGAAAAAAAATTTAATATTTAGATTGGATCCCAAAGATATGCTTTTAAAAAAGAAGGATTGAGATATAGGACCTACATTAAAAGGAAATTTTTGAAAATTATTTTGTTAAGGCATCATTTTCTCATACACATGCTACTAGTGACGCAAATGTCACATGTCATGCATGCAATAGAAAATGACACAAAATATTTGTTTGCATTTACAAAAATGTGAAATTAAATGCATGGGTTCACCAAGGAACCATGACTAACCCTCATGGGCCCAAGAAAATTCGGATACCAAAATATGCTTAAAAGATTTTGTATGGGAAGCTTTGGAAAGAAAATGGTATTAATGAGAGATATGAAATGATCCCAATGACTCGTCACAAAATGAGGAATGAGCTCAAAATTAATAAGATCAAATTCTACCTAAAAAACGGATAAGTTTTGTGATTGGTGGATTTATCACTTGGTGACAACGGTAAAATGTAAAAATCTGTGTTTATAAAAATATTAGTACCGTTTCCTCCAACTTATATAAGTATGTTTATTTCAATTGATATGAATCAAATTTGATTGTGAAGCATGTTATTGACTAGGCAAATTGAATTTCAATTATCAACCTATGCTTAATCATATCACAAATCTCATTTGGCATAAATTGGTATCACATAGGATTTATTGATTTATATGATATGTGTGATTCTTTTGAATTAATAATATTGATATGTCTTGCCATTGATTATTATTGGTTAAAAATAAAATGCATGGATATCGGTATAACTTGGATGATTTTGATGATCTATGCATGAATTTTATGGAAAATTGGGAGAATTGTATGGAAAATGCTAAGTGTGCATGTTTATAAACTTTAATATGCTTTGTGCACGTATTGTTTGGTATCTCTTAGAGCTTAATTTTTGTTTCTCCATCATTCTTGATAATGTCAAAGGGGGAGAAATCATAGAATGAGATAAAATTTGTATATACCTTCACCCTTATGTTAAAGGGGAGAAAATTTATACTAATGTGTTTGTCTAAGTTTTGTAGAGCTATATTGAAGATAATTACATGTTGAGTGGGAGCTAATAATGAGGGGGGAGCCATAATCGTCAATAAATTTGGAACTCTCAAAGTTCACAAGTTTTAAGGATTTTCATCATCAAAAAGGGAGATTGTTAGCGACATGTTCTCAAGATGAATTTTGATGATGCAACACAGAAGACTTCGATGGGCATTAGCGGACATTACAAAAAGATGTCGAAGCATATTGGTTGCAAAGAGCATAATGGATATGAAGACTTAAACACATATTAGAGAAATTTTATGTGGTATTAGCTTAGAGATCTCTTTGTAAGTGAGTTGATAATTTAAGTCTCTAAACTCATATGGCTCATGCACATTTATTTAGATACATTAAAGGTCAAGTACAAATTATTTTCAATTTTCAAATTCTGCATTTTCTGCACTGAGACCGACATACCAGTTCCCCACACCAGCATATCGGTGATCCTGCTCTGCCTTGGCAGATTTTCATACTCTATGGAACCAAGCTACTCCATGCCGGTCAGCTGGAGTTTGCACAACTAATGGAATTGGGATGGTTCATATCGGTCCCCATACCGGTAAGCTAACCAACATATTGACCTCCATACTGGTCAGTAATATGATATTGTGCTTTAATCTTCAATAGTAATATAGCCGCTTGAATTTGTAGGACCGACATATCGGTCTTAAACAGAGAGCCGGGGCAGTGTTTGACTTTCTCTATAAATTGAGCCACAATTTCGTTTTTGCATATTTCTTCAACCTTCATATAATTTCTCTAAGACAAAAACATTGAAAGTAACTTAAATCTTCTTGCACACACTATACCTTCCTTATAATTTGTAGTGAACTTAGTATACTAGGGTTAGAAACTCACAATATTAATCTTCTTATTTTTTGTAAGTGCCCAAGTGAGTTATACACTTTTATTATTCAAACACTTGTGGTTGAGAAATCATTTTATGAGTTGGTACACCCAAAAGGGTGTTTATTGTAAATGCTTGTGAGTGAGCCTAAAAATAAAACTTATTGTAAAGGTTTAAGAGTGAACCTAGAAATAAAACTATTGTGTAAATGTTTGAAGTGAACCTAGGGGACGAAACTCTTGGTTACGAGTGCACCACGAAAAACTCGAAATAAGTTGTGGATTCAACTTAGTGGAAAATTTCAAACACGACTTGGGGGAATGGACGTAAACATTGTTGGCCGAACCACTATAAATCCGGTATCAATTTCTCTAACCATATCTCTTTAATTTATTGCAAGTTTTACATTATATTTCCATATTTTTTAGCACAGCTTGTCATTGAGGAAATTAATTGTTAGGGTGTATTAATTGTACAAATTGGATATTAAACTTAATTAGTAATATAAAATCGACAAGATTTTATTATTCCGCATATTTAGGTCGTTACTCAATTGACTCATCTTTTAAGTATACAGATTGCTTGTTGTGTACGTTTGTAGGTTAATTTCAAATTTCCCATTAAATAGTTAAATTGTAATTAGTCTTAATTTGTTGGAAATTTGCAAGTTGCCAACTTGCTATATTATTGAACTTTTGAATTGACTTCGATACCGTTAATTTCAAATGTTTATCCAATATAAAGATCGGTCTAATTCAAAAAAAAAAAAAAAAAAAAAAAAAAGGAGGAAAAAGATCGGTCAAGTCTCACTTAGCATGTATGTATGTGTATTAGAAAGATCGGTCAAGAAGGAAAAAGATCGGTCAGTTCTTCCACATTATTCAATTTGCATCACAAATCACCCTTTCTCAATTTACCAAAAGCAATAAATAATTAAGTATATATAGGGTCCGATGATGCTGAAGCGGATTATGCCATCAGTTAGTCAAGAACTCAATTTTTAATAAAGAAATATAAGTACGAGTTTGTCCCAAAATTTAGCGGAAGTTTCATAATATAATTTTGGAGTCTTAGAGTATAGAAGAACGCCTAGAGCAATGTAAAGATAAGTGTTTTACTTAGTGTTGGAGATTGAAGACGAATACTGCAAACAAGAGTTTTTCTTTCATTTTCTCTCTAGTTTATCTTTTATAAGTTCTTGTTTTATATCAATAATGATTAACAAGCGTCAATTGAATATCATGAGTAGCAAAATCATTCATCTAGGGTTATAATGGATCTTAGCATTACGTTTAATTAATTTGCATCTTTTTATTTTTTGCGTTTTTAATTAGATTATTTATTATTCTCTTATTGAATGCATGTTTTATTGTCTGGCCAATAATAGAATAATCGTGATAAATCTATAGGAACTTGATGAAGGAAATTTGGGTTAATCGTGGGAATAAAAAAGCACGATCTACTTCCATTGAATAGATTTTCTTGTAGAATAGAAATATAATTGTCGGGCATTTGTAGCCAATATTATAACTTATTCTTAATGAATTTGATTTAAATTAATTAGTTTAATTAATTTGAATAAATTTACCCGACCGTCAAAAAATGATTGCAGTTAGTTAAGTATTTTATGTTAATAATTTATAACAACTCAATTGAATGAAAAGTGCATAAGCTCATTGTTTGCATGCTTATGTGAAGTTACAACCCTAAGTTATTCTCGCAAAATTATTGTTTGAAATTTATTTAATCTTTCAATTAATCTTAAATTAATCAATCTTTCTCACAGTAGGTTAGTTTTATTATTGATAAGAGAAATAATAAGTTTATGTGGGTACGATATTCGACTAATATTCACTATATTATTTGGGTGATACGTGTATTTATGTGAGGTATAAAATCAAGATCAATAAATATCGTGAATTCATCCGAATGATCAGGAACCCATATGATACAACAATATTAAATATACATTCGTTTATTCCTTATTCATATAACCAACTAGCTGTATACGTTTCAAATCACCTGTAAATTAATTTATATAAATTTACTTATCATGATGAAGACCCATTAGTTTTTTTTTTGGATTCGAATTCATCAGCAGCCGCACTTGCAACATCGACCTGGAGGTGCAGGTCCGCAACATATGCAGTGTGGGCAGTAGACTTTTGGTGCGAAAGGTGACTTGTGTACTTGCACCACCCCACCGGGACCTGCAACAAGAATAAACGTTAATAAAATAAAATTATATATGTGTATCTATAAGGAGAGACTTAAATATTCTTTAAATTTGTTTTTTTTTTACTTTACATATGGTTTTGAGAAACCGACTAAAAGCGTTTTTATTTGAAAATATTTTTGGGAAAAAGATTTTGAAGAATATAGTTAATAAGATTAAAAGATTACCATTAGCGGTAGATCGAGCTGCCTCACATGGCAACATTGGAGAAAATATCATGGCCAAAATGAAGAGGGTCAGTAGCACAGACTTTGAACTGTTTCCTGCCATATCTTCTAAATTTTAAGGAAAAAAAATTGTAAGTATTATGATATGATTACAAAGGCAAAGAGACATATTTATAGGAATAATAAGATGGGAAAACAATTCACAGAGTTTGAATTAAAAGGGTTGATTTTTTTCCCTTTTCCAAATGAATGAATGTAGTAGTTTGGTTGAAACTTCCAAGCACCAACCAGCTGGCTCTAACGTACTTGTTTAGTCGAAGACTTTTAGCGTTCAATTGATTATGGCTCATTTTGCTTGGCTGAAATTTAATTAATTTACACTAGGAAAATAATATTAATATGTCGCAGCCAATTTGGCCATCGGTTAATTTATGTGCATCAAAGTGGCTTAATATATTTATATTCATGCTTGTGTGACTCCAAATTAAGGAATATTAATTATGTATTAATAAGATCATGTCTTGTCTTTCAATTTTGGTCTCTTTGAAAAATAATAACGACCATCAAAGTGGCCTAATTTATGTTTAGAAAATTTTATTTTATTCAATATGAATATAGTGACTGAAAATGAAAGTTTGAAAGCCTCTAATGGTTGACCATCCCCTAGACATTTTCTAGGAACCATGGTACCACCATTCAAAGACTCCAAAACCGCCTTTGGAAAATTAGAAAGCATAACGAAATAACGTGGTTTATGTTGTTAAGGAGATTAATTTTACAATCATAATTAATTCTTACGTTAAGTATATAAGCTTAAGCAAATCTCAACTCACAAATTGAATTTTGAATATGAGTTGTACACTACATATCCCAAAATATTCATTATACATTGTTAGCGACATAGTCGCATAATGGATTTTGATGATACAACGAGAGTAAAGTCTTCGACGCACAAAAGCGAGACAATACAAAAAGATGTCGAAGCACAACGATGGTGAAGAACAAAGAATGTGAAGACTTGCACACATTTAAAAATTTATGGAATGTCTTAGCTTAGGGCTATAATTGTAATGTCATTTGATTATTCAAGTGTCTAAGCTCATAGGAAACATGCACTAACACTTAGATGCATTAGGTTCATGTACAAATTGTTAGAATAATGGAAGCACAAAACAAATTACAGTAATACAAAAGATGGCTTTGATAGTGTAGTCACTATCCTTAAGGAATTAATGCCCCCTTTATAACTGCTTCAGGGTTTATGGCAGTATCTCTCCAGGATTTCTACAAAGCCTGAACAGAAATTCTAGATAGCAAATCTGGAATTTCTCCCAAGAACACACAAAAAAGGCTGTAGAGAAGAGATAATATATTTCTGTATATTTGTATTCTGGAATCTCAAAGGGATTTATAAACTGCAGGCAACCCTTGGCATAAGACACAACCTTTTCCAATTAAATAGTTAACAAAATTAATTAAAAACTGTTAATTTCGAAAAAATAATAATTAATTGGTAATTAATTTTATGCCCAAGGCCCAAGTGCCCCAAGTGCCCAAGTGCCCATCTTTGACTATATAATATATAATATTAATTCATAGCCAAATTTTTGTTTCCCTCCAAAATTCTCACCAATCAATTTGAATCAAATTGGTTGAAATTGGTGCAATAAATGTATTTAAACATTATTTCCTTTTATAACTTTTAGATGTGGGATTCATTTATTTTTTCTCTTCTCATAACTTAATCACTAACTATCTAACAATCCCCACTTAGTTAGTGATTTATATGCTTGATTTAAACTTTAATGTATATAGTAGGTGTCTTTCGACTTCAACCTACTACTCGTATAAGCATTTCAAGTTTTGTCGAAATTGATGGTTAGATTAATACCCTTTAAACCTCAATTCCTTAATTGACAAAACGGAAAAAATTATACACATTAAAAATAAACCAAATCAACTTCTTTGTATGTTCACCGTGAGCTTTAGCACCATAATATGGCCTTGTGCTACCTCCTGATTCATAAACACTTACAAAGTTTAATATCCCAAACTTTGATTGAAGCGGCACCACTTCTTGTGTTTACATAGGTGAAGATTTAACCAAATCCTTGAATTGGACTTACTTAGTTCTTAACCGAACTCTGTTTCTTCATTAAGAGTAATTTATACTCACCCTCTTTTCCATAAGTACTATAATTTCTAATACTTGTTAAATGTCACAAACTATAACTTGTTGTTACCTTTTAAACCCCTAGAATTGTTGAAACAATAATTGAGGTAAGGTTCCCATTACTAGTGACATATCATATTACCTTTAGACCCATAGCACTTGTTGTGCTCATTATCATATCTCTCGAGAGTCCTTTTGTTAATGGGTCAGCGAGGTTGTCTTTGGACCTTACATAGACAACTGTGATGATACCATCAGAAATTAGTTGTCTTATGTACTCATGTCTTAAAGCAATATGTCTAGATTTTCCATTGTAAATCTTGCTAAATGCCCTAGACATAGTTGCTTCACTATCACAGTGCAAAAGGACAGCCGACATCGGTTGTGGCCACAACTTTATATCTAGCAATAAATTTCTTAGCCATTCTGCCTCTTTACCTGCAGCTGCTAAAGCAATAAACTCAGACTCCATAGTAGAGTGAGTTATACACGTCTGTTTCTTTGAAGCCCATGAAATAGCTCCTCCACCTAAAGTGAAGATCCAGCCAGACGTTGACTTGTTATCATTAACACTAGTTATCCAACTAGCATCACAATATCCTTCTAATACTGAAGGAAATCTTTTGTAAACTAGCGCAAAGGATTTTGTCCTTTTAAGATAACCAAGAACTCTTCCTATTGCTCTCCAATGATCAACTCCAGGATTATGAGTATATCTTGATAATTTACAAACAGCATATGCAATATCTGGTCTAGTGCAATGCACTACATACATCAAGCTCCCAATTGCACTAGCATAATTTAATTGACTTACGGATCTTCCAGAGTTTTCAACCAGTTTATTAGAAACATCAAATGGAGTATTAAATTCTTTTATACCCAAATGATTAAACTTGGAAAGAACCTTGTCAATGTAGTGAGATTGACATAAAGCAAAGCCCCCACTACATTTTTTAACTTTGATACCTAAGATAGTATCAACTTCTCCCAAATCCTTCATTTTAAATTGAGAAGTTAAATACTTCTTAGTATCATTTATGCCTTGCATATTAGTTCCTATAATTAGCATGTCATCAACATAAAGACATACTATCACACCATAATCCTTTGTGAATTTAGAGTAAATGCATCTATCAGCTCCATTATGTTTAAATCCATTTGACAATATAGCATTATCAAATTTTTCATGCCACTGTTTTGGAGCTTGCTTTAATCCATACAATGATTTAACCAGTTTACAAACTTTCTTTTCATTTCCAGGAAGCACGAACCCTTCAGGTTGCTCCATATAGACTTCTTCATCAAGATCACCATTCAAGAATGTTGTTTTAACATCCATTTGATGGACATATAAACCATAAATTGATGTTAAAGCAAACAGCACCCTGATTGAAGTAATCCTGGCAACAGGAGCATATGTATCAAAATAATCTACTCCTTCCTTTTGTCTAAAGCCTTTAGCAACTAGTCTTGCTTTGAAGGTTTGTAGAGATCCATCGGTATTGTATTTCCTTCTAAACACCCATTTGCATCCGATGGGTTTAGAATTAGGCGGTAAATCTGCCAATACCCATGTGCCATTAGATAACAGAGAATCCATTTCATCATTTATTGCTTCTTTCCAGAAAGCCGAATCTCTTGAGATCATTGCTTCTTTATAAGATTTAGGATCCTCTTCTAAATTTAAAATTATTGGTATTTTATTTAATACCTCATCCCTACTTCCTTCAACTAGAAAGACTAATGCTTGTGAATCAATAAAATCAGGATCTAAGCCCTTTTCTTTTCTAGCTCTCTGACTTCTCCTAGGTTCTGTAGGAGATTCACTTGCCTTTCTTTTAATTTTATTTGGAGAAGAGGTAAGATCCAAAACAGTACTTGGAGTTACAGTTGGAGTTAAATTTTCCGCATTATTGTGTGAATAGCCAGTAAATTTAGATTCCAAGAACTCAACATCCTTAGATTCTATAATTACATTAGACTCAATGTCTAATAATCTATATGCTTTTGAGTTCTCTGCATAACCCACAAAAATACTTTTAATTCCTCTTGGTCCTAATTTTGTTCGTTTAGGATCAGGAACTCTATAATAGGCTAAACAGCCCCATACCCTTAAGAAATTTAAGTTAGGCCTTCTTCCTTTCCATATCTCATATGGTGAAACCTTAAATTTCTTGGAAGGTATTCTGTTATGCACAAAACAAGCTGTTAATAAAGCTTCTCCCCATAGATTCATTGGTAATCTAGCATGCATTAACATAGCATTTATCATATCCACCAATGTTCTATTTTTTCTTTCAGCCAGGCCATTTTGTTGTGGGGTATAAGGTGCACTAGCTTGGTGAATCAAACCATTTTCTTCACAAAATATTGAGAATTCATTGGAAAAATATTCACCTCCTCGATCACTTCGTAGGATTTTAATTTTCTTTTCCAATTGATTTTCAACCAATGCTTTGTAACATTTAAATACATCAAATGCTTGATCTTTTGTTCTCATTAAATAAACATATGTGAACCTAGAACGATCATCAATGAATGTAATAAAATATCTATTACCACCCCTAGTTAAATGTCCATTTAATTCACAAATGTCAGAATGCACAAGTCCTAGCAATTCTGTTGTTCTTTCATTACTAGGAAATGGTTTCTTAGTCATTTTGGCCTGTATGCATATTTCACATTTCCCACCATGTTTAGTAACATTAGGTATCATCCCATGTTTAGACATATATTTTAGTGATCTAAAATTAACATGTGATAAACGAGCATGCCATAAATCAAAAGATGACTCAATCATATAAATAGAAACATCAACTTTATTAATACTTAGTTTAAACATGCCATCACAAGAATAACCTTGTCCAACAAATACACCATTCTTAGAGAAAATAATCTTTTCTGCCTCTATGACAGCCTTAAGGCCTTTCTTACATAACAAATTGGCAGAAACTAAATTCTTTCTAACATCAGGAACATGAAAAACATTCATTAAAATTAACTTCTTTCCAGAAGTAAATTGTAGTTCAACCGTTCCTTTTCCAAGAACTTTGGCAGTGTCATGATTCCCCATCAAAACCTTCTCATCATTTCCTGCAACTTCATAATTTTTGAAGAAATTTTTGTTGTTGCAAATGTGAACAGTAGCACCAGAATCATACCACCAATCTGCAGATATTTCACTTGTTGCCATATTGCATTCGGTTACCATACTGATATCCAATGCTTTAACCATAGCAACGATTTCTGAAGGAGATGCTTGATTTTCAATCATATTTGCCTTTTTCTGTCCAGCATTCCCTTCCACCTTTAGTTTCTTATAAAACCTGCATTCTTTCTTGAAATGGCCTTTTTTACCACAGAAGAAACAAGACTTGTTTTTCTTATTGTTAGAAGAATTCTCTTTTGAAACATCATCAAATTTTCTTTTGTTTCCAGCCTTGTTAGAATTTCCAGAATTATTGTTTATTTTTCTAGACTCAACATTGTTCACCTTAGAACCAGATTCAAAGCATATTTATTCTCACGATTCTTGTTTCTTCTTCAATTCGAATATGCTTTATTAATTGATCTATGGTGAAATTTTCAGAAGTATGTAATAACTTCTTTCTATTCTGGATTTCCACAATCAGAATTTAATCTAATTACGAATATGATTATTATAACTACAAGTCTTAT
The DNA here is from genome assembly GCA_019454045.1 of Zanthoxylum bungeanum. NCBI lineage: Eukaryota > Viridiplantae > Streptophyta > Magnoliopsida > Sapindales > Rutaceae > Zanthoxylum > Zanthoxylum bungeanum. The sequence goes on along the minus strand of SKCR01030687.1, from coordinate 7,377 downwards.
GAAGTATGTCATATTCTACTATTATATAGTATGTCTATTGAAATTGAAGATATATTCTACAATAGTCATTCCAAGTGGTTGGTAATTTGCAATACAGCAGCCACTGAAGAGATTCAGAAACATCCACTTTAAATCTTGAGTCTATAAAAAACAATAATAATTCATCAACTTGATTCATGATAGATTTACCATCTACCATTTGAAATTCAAAAAATTTCATACCCACAAATCTGTCTGTGCCTTGTTTTTCAGAAGTATATTTATTTTCCAAAGCATTCCAAATTCTTGTGGCAATTTAATTGGACGAAATAAATCATATAATCTATCAGAAAGAGAATTCAAGATAAAACCTCTACAACGCACTTCATCCTCTTCTCGTTTCTTTCGAGATGCCTTGATCTCATCAGTGTCTTCGTCGGATGGTTCTGGAATTGCAGGAAGATCAGCACTCAACAAATAAGCAATTCCCAATTCTGTGAGAAGAAACAGCAACTTGTCCTTCCAGCGAGTAAAATTGGTGCCATCAAAACGATCCAGTTTGAACACCTCTGGATTGAACATCTTATTGAAGACAGAATCAGAACCAGTGGCCTCCATTACAGTATAAAATTAATTCCTTAAGATTGTTAGAATAATGGAAGCACAAAACAAATTACAGTAATACAAAAGATGGCTTTGATAGTGTAGTCACTATCCTTAAGGAATTAATGCCCCCTTTATAACTGCTTCAGGGTTTATGGCAGTATCCCTCCAGGATTTCTACAAAGCCTGAACAGAAATTCTAGATAGCAAATCTGGAATTTCTCCCAAGAACACACAAAAAAGGCTGTAGAGAAGAGATAATATATTTCTGTATTTCTGTATTCTGGAATCTCAAAGGGATTTATAAACTGCAGGCAACCCTTGGCATAAGACACAACCTTTTCCAATTAAATAGTTAACAAAATTAATTAAAACTGTTAATTTCGAAAAAATAATAATTAATTGGTAATTAATTTTATGCCCAAGGCCCAAGTGCCCCAAGTGCCCAAGTGCCCATCTTTGACTATATAATATATAATATTAATTCATAGCCAAATTTTTGTTTCCCTCCAAAATTCCCACCAATCAATTTGAATCAAATTGGTGCAATAAATGTATTTAAACATTTATTTCCTTTTATAACTTTTAGATGTGGGATTCATTTATTTTTTCTCTTCTCATAACTTAATCACTAACTATCTAACACAAAATGCTTTAAAACCTTCATATTTGCATTTTTTGTACAGAGGCCGGCATATCGGTCCCTTACCGGTATCTATACCGGTGAGATGCTCTGCTTTGCGTACTCACTGGAACTGGCACAGACCATACCGGTCACCAAACCGGGGAACCTATGGATTGCATGCTCACTGGAACCGGCACATACCAAATCGGTGTCCATACCGGTCACATACCGGTGAGCCTAAAGGCTAGTTCCTTTATTGGAATCGACATGACCTAAACCTGTCATCATACCGTTGACCATGTCGGTCAAGCCTTCGCATTGCACACTCACTGGAACCGACAAGGACCATACCGTCCCCATACCGATGAACGTACCGGTGTAACAGATATATTTTTAACGGTAATATAGTCGTTGAGAGCCGTTGCAAAGCCAGACCGGCATACCGGTCTCAAACAGTAAAGTTGGGGCAGTCTTGCATTTTATTATAAATAGAGCTCCAATTCATTTTTTCTTGGTTAGAGAACTAGACAACCTTCATACACATTCTACTAAGGCAAAAACAAGAGTGTTTTATTAACTTTCATTATCATATACACTCATACATCAATTTCACATACACTACACCTTCATATACATTTGTAGTGAGCTTAGATCACTTGGGTAACCAACTCACACAATATTCTTTATCATTGTGAGTGCCCAAGTGTGTTTTACAACTTATTCAAAACACTTGCGATTTTTGAAATCCCATTGTTTGGCTAATTGTAAAGGTTTGTGAGTGAGCCTACGTAGAAAACTCAAAGTGTAAAGGTTTGAAGTGCACCTTGCGTAAAACTCTTGGTTGCGGGTGAGCCATGGAAACTTATTTATAGTAGAAATCTTCAAGCGCGGCTTGGGGGAGTGGACGTAGGCATTGTTGGACCGAACCACTATAAATCTCAGTGTCGTTTTCTCTATCCTTACACTCTTTACATATTGCAAGTTTTATTTGTTACATGTTTATATATTAGAAACTTGCATATAGGTTGTTTATTACAATAGAGAAAATTGACCTTAAGCTTAATTGGTAAAATAGCTTAAAATCGGCAAATAGTTTTAATTCCGCTTATTTTAGTCGTAACCCAATTCACCACCCTCTTGGGTATAGTATTTGTTTGTCGCTAGTGCTTTTAGGGAATTTCAATTGGTATCAGAGCGAGATATTGTCAACAAAGACTTAATCGTCCGAGAATAGATCATGGCTTCTACAAGCAACTCATCAAATCTTGCCGAATGATTTTCAACAACTAGACCTCCATTTTACACCGGAACCGATTACAACTATTGGAAAATGAGGATGTTGAACTACCTTCTAGCCGTTGATCCGCAATCATACTTGGTAATTACACGGGGTGCAAAAGGGCCAACAAAGAAGGATAACAATGATGTTAAGATTCCAAAGCCGACTCTAGAATGAGTTAATGAGGATTTAAAACAAGCCTCATAAAATGCTAAAGCACTCAACCAACTCCTTTTTGCTATTGATCAGAGTCAAATAAATAAATTTTTGGAGTGTGGAAACACATATGATTTATGGAAGTCTTTAAAAATGGTCAATGAGGGCACAAGCCAAGTGAAGGAATCAAAGATCAACCGATTCATGTGTGAATTAGACAACTTCAAAATGGAATTCGAGGAAGAAATTGATCACATGATTTCAAGATTCACAATCATCATAAACCATTTGGGTGTTTTAGGGAAAATTATTGGGCCAACATATCAAGTAAAGAAAATTTTTAGATCACTCATGAATATAGAAGCTACACCTCCTCCATTAGAGAAGCAAACGACATGAACACTTTAAAGCTAGATGATTTGGTCGGAAAATTACTCGAGTATGAATTGGAGATCAAAATGGATCAAAAGGAGGAAGATGAAAAGAGAACAAGGAAGAATCTTGCCTTGAAAGCAAAAAAAAAAAGATGATTCAAGTTCAAGTAAAGAGGATAGTGATGTTGAGTTGGCAATAATAACCAATAAGATCAAGAAGCTCCTCAAATCCGCAAAGCTTAAAGGAAAATCAAAAATGGATGAGAAGAAAGAAGAAAAATGGCCACGGAAGCACAAGAAAATTATTTGCTATGAATGTAATAAACCTGGTCATATAGATATTGATTGCCCATTGAAGAAAATGAGAGGAAATTCTAAGAAAAAGGCAATGAAAGCTACTTCAACTTAGAGCAGTAACGACTCTAGCTCATCCAAGGAGGAAGAAGTCAAAGACAAAACAATAGCGTTCATGGCTATCGAGGATGAGGATTTCTTCTTTGAAAGCGAAGAAAAAGAGGTACACAACTCTCAAGATTATAATGATTTACTTGATGCTTTTAATGGTTTAAATGAGTTGTGTGGTATGCTTAAAAAGAAACTTAAATTGGTTAAAAATGATCATTCATCACTTAATAATAAACATGCATCTTGTGTGGATAAATTTCATGTTTTAGATAATGAGATTATATGCTTAAATGTCAACCATGAAAAAGAAATAGCATGTTTAAATGATGAAAATGCATGTTTAAGATATAAAAAGTTAGAACTTGAAAATGCCATATCTTATATGTCATCTAACTCAAAACATGTGAATGAAAATCTATTTTGAATGAAAATGTTTTATTAAACAAAAATATTATATATTTATAAAACAGAGTTAGTAAATTCATTAGAAAATTCATATTGGGACAGAAAAATTTTAATATGCTAATTGGATCCAAAAAAATGTGCATTTAAAAGAGAAGGATTAGGATATATGTCTTACATTAAACGAAAATTTTTGAAGAATTATTTTGTTAAGGCATCCGACTCCCATGCTAATATTGCTATCAATGAAAATGTCGCATGCCATGCATGTAATAAAAATGGACACAAGAATGTGATTAAAAATGCATGGATTCCTCAAGGAATCAAGTTTAACCCCCATGGACCCAAAAAAAATATTGGGTACCAAAATGCACTTGATAATTTTGTAGGGGGAGCTTTGAGAAATATCTTAAAAAGAATTGCAAATTTATCCCAAAGGCTCAAAGAAGTGAGGAATCGCAACGGTAATAGGTAAAATCTGTACTCACAGAAACATTGGTACCATTTCCTCTAAATTATGTGTGTATGCCTATTTAAAATTAGTATAAATATTTTGAAGCATACAAATTATTGGGCAATGTATTTAAACTTCTATTGGTATCAATTGTTCATTTGATATCATTAAATGCCTCAATCATATATTTAAACCTCATTTTATATCAATTAGTATCACATTAAATTTATTGAGTTAAATTACATATATGTGATTACTTGGTTGATTTGCATTGAAAATACTTTTGCCATTTAACATATTAGAATGAAAATGAAATACATGTATATCGTCATAATTTCCCATTGGTATCATGAAATGCATGAATTTTTTAATTTTTATTAATTGATATCATCATTAAGGGAAGAAATCATTAAAAATGCATTGATCATTATTCAATTGGTAATCATTGGTATAAAAATTGAGAAATACTTTATGCATGATTTCTACATATTATGGCAAAAAGGGGGAATACCAAATTTGCAAATTTTTAAATTTTTGTATCATCATTTAATGCACATATTAATTGGTATCTCATTTAGACTTAAATTTTTTTCTTCTCAACTTTTTGATAATGTCAAAGGGGGAGAAATCATTAGAAATGAGATTAAAACTTATTTTACCCTCACCCTTGGATTAATGGGGAGTAATTGTACTAATGTGTTTGTCTAAGTCTTATAAAGCTATTTTGAAGACAATCACACATTGAGGGGGAGCAAAATCGTCAACATTTGGACTCTCAAAAGCTCACAAGTTTTAAGGAGTTATCATCATCAAAAAGGGGGAGATTGTTAGCGACATAGTCGCATAATGGATTTTGATGATGCAATGAAAGTGAAGTCTTCGACGCACAAAAGCATACTGGTGTCTAGAGACCGGCATACTGGTCTCAGACAGCAAAGTTGGGGCAGTCTTGCATTTTATTATAAATAGAGCCCCAATTCATTTTTGCTTGGTTAGAGAACTAGACAACCTTCATACACATTCTACTAAGGCAAAAACAAGAGTGTTTTATTAACCTTCATTATCATATACACTCATACATCAAGCTCACATACATTACACCTTCATATAAATTTGTAGTGAAATTAGATCACTTGGGTAACCGACTCACACAATATTCTTTATCATTGTGGATGCCCAAGTGTGTTTTACAACTTCTTATTCAAAACACTTGCGGTTTGTGAAATCCCATTGTTTGGCTAATTTTAAAGGTTTATGAGTGAGTCTACGTAGAAAACTCAAAGTGTAAAGGTTTGGAGTGCACCTTGTGTAAAACTCTTGGTTGCGGGTGAGCCACGGAAACTCATTTATAGTGGAAATCTTCAAGCATGGCTTGGGGGAGTGGACGTAGGCATTGTTGGCCGAACCACTATAAATCTCGGTGTCGTTTTCTCTATCCTTACACTCTTTACCTATTGCAAGTTTTATTTATTACATGTTTATATATTAGAAACTTGCATATAAGTTGTTTATTATAATAGAGAAAATTGACCTTAAGCTTAATTGGTAAAATAGCTTAAAATCGGCAAATAGTTTTAATTCCGCATATTTTAGCTGTAACCCAATTCACCCCCTCTTGGGTATAGTATTTGTTTGTCGCTAATGCTTGTAGGGAATTTCATAAATGAGGCGACATATTCATCAAGTAAAGAATTATTTTTCATAATTTTTAAAATAATTTTGGGATGATGAGTGCCACGATATTTAAGATGAATACTATGTGATATATTTTGGGATGAATCTTATGGAATATATAGTTGTATTTTGGGTTGAATATTATGGGATATATAACATTATTATTTAGAGAGAGCGACACTTTATTATTTGTAGTTTGGTTTTATTATCACTTGTTCTTCTATCGTTTTCCTTTTTTTTCTTTTTTCTTTTTTTTTTGAATCGTTGGAAACTACGCAGTCAAATTATCAATTTCGAGTTTAAGCGGAGCAAATAAAATCTCTGACTGTCTCAGGCTCTTATAAGAAACGCACTCACTGAATTCGAACCTAGGACCTCAAAGTGAGATCCTAAATCTTTCACCATGAAATCTCCCCTTGGAGAAAATCTCAGCCACATAACAACCACGTGTTTTTGTTAAACTTTTCTGCGATTGAGATAATAGAATAGTAAGCCATAAAACTCAAAAACTATAGAAGAAAATTGTAAATCTACCTATTATTTATCTACTATTAAACGACACGATCCTTGTGTTATGTAAAATAATTAATACAAGTCATTTAGCAAACTTAAATTTTAGTTTGTTTAAAATTATTACACTTTGTAATTGGTAAGGGAAATATTTCACATTGGGGGTTGAGCTCAAATATTGGGTAAAATATATAAGATTTGGACTACTCTCAACATTTGAGCTATAATATAAAAGCCAAACTCACCCAAAAATGAATCGACTCATACTATCAATTCTTAAGTTTTAGTAATGAATTTCGTCCTTTTTTTTTTCTATTGATCGTTATGAGTTGCTTAATTTCGATCTAAAAATGGTATAAGTATAAAACGAAACAAGGTTATCCTGAGTATTAATTGTCGAATTTGGATTCAGTGTGCTCAACTTTTTAAATTTTTTTGTCACACATGCTCTAATTATAATACACGATTAAAATTTAATTATATATAAATTATTATTTAATAATTAGTAATTATAATTTATAAAAAAATTTAGTACAAAACTCCGAATCCATATCCTTAATTGCTACCATGTTTTTGAAAGTTTCTACCAACAATATCAAATAGCAACTATATTCAAAATGGAGGTGAATTGGGTAATTAATAAATAATGCATAATTAAAATCTTTTCAATATTAAGTTACTTAGTTAGCATCTTTACGAATAATAAAAAAAAATACCGATTTTACTTTTATTGTCCAAAAGTGATTATCAATATTAATTTTAACAATGACAAATTTAATATATAAAATGGAAAAATAATATGAAATTTACAATAAATAAGTGAGATATGGATAGATAAATTGACATTAGATTTATAGAAGTTCGGCCAACTCTTTACTACGTCCACTACTCCAAGCCAAGCTTGAAGCTTTCCATT
>SKCR01030686.1:0-114212 GCA_019454045.1 Zanthoxylum bungeanum | reverse complement strand
ATAGTAAATAGTTAGAATAATCCGTGAATATTCTTTCTTGACTTTACCCAAAAAAAAAAAAAAGAAAGAAAGAAAAAAAGCCAACCTCATTTACACTCTTTGCCACAAGCAAAATGTCAGTTTCTTCTTTCTTGGTTGATGATGATGCCAAGTCCTTTCTCCTAACATTTTTATCTCCAATTGTAAACTCAGTTTCTAATTAATCTTAGAAGTTAAAGATTCCACTTAGATCTTTTCAAAAAAAAAAAAAAATGATTCCACTTAGATGCTTGGGGCAAATCCTCTAGTCTATGCCAAATGGTCGAAGTATCATACCTTTGCCATTTTAATTATTTTGATGTATTTTTCTTACGTAGATTTTATGCTCTACGCCACCTTCATCTTCTACTCTTTGATATCTCAACTCAATATCTAATGTCAGAAATTGATATCTCAACTCAATATCTAATGTCAGAGGTAAATTTTTTTAGGATTTGGACCTATGTTAATCTTATAACAAATAACCACCTATATATATATATATACGCATCAAATCTGTCTGAACAAAATATAATTATTTCTGAAAAAACAGGTTAAAAAAAAACACAAAGGTTGGAATATTACCACTACATGAGTGGATCCTCCGATAAAACAAACATGAACAAATAAAATGAAAAATGAATTTACGCTAATCAATCTATTTTTTTTAAATACCGGAAAATCCCTACCCATTTCATACCTGAGTTGTAAAACTCGATACTGTCACCGACTTTTACAAATATTACTCCCATGAGTTGAACCTTGAACTCTCAAATGATAGACCAATATTCAACCCATTGGACTGGGGACAATCCAATATGTTATGGTAAACTTTTAACTATGAATAAAAGTTTGAAGAAGTTAGACTCGGATAGAATAAATCTCTTTTGATTTATATTTTTATGTAAGCCTATATTTATAATGAAACATTTCAAACCCAATGATTTCCCCCCTACAACATGTGGAGAAAATCTACAATAAAACAGATGGATCACGTCACCCGTACAATAATTCAATAATTCATTGTCACGCGTGTTAAAGTAATAAAATACAATTAAAAAAATGAATTTTAAATCATACATGTCATTTACTAATTTGTTGATAATATCACGTCACATATATCCATGTTGTATCAAAAAAATTACTTTAAGACGTGAATTCTTCGATTTAATTGCCAAATCCAGCAGTCTAATTAAATTCTTCAGTAAACAAAGAATTAGGTAAAAGAAGCAGCCGACAGAAATAGAAAAATACAAACCAGCTAGCACTCTGCAACTAAGCTAAGTAAGAGTGAAAACCGGGCAGCCTTCAACAACAATTCCTTGGGCAGTGGGACAAGTAGCATAAGGACACCCATCAAGATCATTTCCCCACCAATCAAGACTAACGTTTTCCAAGCCCAAGCACAAATAAATAAGCACACCCATAAATGCGAGCCCGGCATCCAGTGCACCAGAAAGCACATAATTGTAACGCTGCCACAAATCCGGTCGATATCTATACAGAACAAAGCCTGAAAGGAACCCCACAATAATCCAAGTAGTGTAATTAACTGCAGTGGCTGGCGGCATATTTGATGTGGCACCAATTAAGACTGGCATGTTAATGAGTCTAATCCATTCTTGGTTTGGAAAAGCCTTGGACGCCATCCAAACAGGTAATGGAGCGATTGCTCCGGCTAAGAAGAACCAGTTGATGGCCTTGTAAGTTCCCAAATTTCCGAAAATTCTGCGTGGTCCGATCAGTCCCCAGATAACCGATGCATCATAAAAGACTTTGTCACTTGGGCAAGTCCACACACTGTTGGAAGCTGTTGTGTCGCATATGTCGGATATGCTTTCCATTAGCCACCATGCAGTGCCCAAGTATACAAAACATGCTATGACAGTTCCCACAATCTGGACATATTTAATGATTTGACATTGAACATACTCTTAAAAAAAGAGGAAGAAAATGTAGCGTAGGAATTAATACAAACTAACCTGCGCCATGAACATAGTTCTAGGAGGAATTTTCATGTAGTGGCCAAGCTTGAAGTCTTGCAAGAATGTGACTGCCTGTGTCATACTAATGTACCCATAAACTTTGAAGCACATATTGGCAACTGGGTATCCAGGGTAAATATACCCAATTATGTACTCGGTGATAATGTTCAAGCCTGGTTGCTGTAATTAGCAAGAGAATATTGTCATCAAACAGGACACCAGATTGCGTTTGAATTTGAAATTAAATCAAGTAATTATACCTGGTTTGTGATTGCAGTGATGATACCAATGGGAAGAGTGAATAATATAGCAATTGCACACGCTAGTAAAACTCCCCACCACGGCAACTGAAGCTGCTCATTGTAATACTCACAGGCAAAGACTGTGGCAGCTATGTTTATCAAAAGAATGATCACAAACCACGACTCAGGGACTTGCTTATACCTCCTCATCAGTTTAGTGTGTATGTCCATTCCCTTTTCTTTAAAACTTGCCTTGCTTTGCTCCCATATTTCCCTGCATTTTCACAGCTGAAATTACCCTTAATTTTTTACATTCTCATATATATTCAATACTGTCATTTCATGTATGTGTGACAAGTGACAACAATACCTTCCATGAAACATTGCTACATGTACAATTGTAGCAGTAAGTGCAGCAAAACCAACACCATAAGTCATGGCAAAAAATGTGCTCAAGTAAAGAGTCCCTTCTCGCTCGTAGGCAGCAATGTCAAAGTGGAAATTAGAGTCAATGATGGCTGTAATGTTGTACACTTGACCGGTCGACGTGAAAAGTTCATCCGAATATATCGGGAAACTTTTGGCCTTGTATATATTGAGCCAATAGCATAATGGAGTCAAAACATACATTACAAAAACAAATCCTGCAGCAACATTAGCAGTGGCAAACCATGGGCTCGCAAGTGGGCTTCCCAGATAAGAAGATATAGTGGACCAGTCGATCCCAAAAGCTGCAATTCCAAGCCCATAAAGGCCTGACCCCAGTTGTTGGGCCAGCACTGATTCAGGAAAGATCCAGCATATCCAAGAGAGTGAAGTGAGCATTTCAAAGAGGTAGCCTGGGAAGACATAGTAAGCGAAGCTGCATACGAAGGCGATTATGAAGAATTGGGTACGTGTCACCCCACCACTGGGCCGTTCCTCTTTTTCGTGCAGAGCCCTGTAGCAGAAATGTATTGGGCAGTAGTTATAAATTTAAAGGAAAATTATATTTGTACAAAATGCTGATAAAACGGTTACAAAATAATATATAAAAATAATAAATTAATAGTTTTGGTTGTAAATGTTGATAAAACTGTTATATGTTGTTTTGGTTGTTTCTTTTGTATAAAAATTTGTCTTTTAATTACTATTTTATCACAATTTTTATACAAAATATCATTTCTGTCTCAGTATGATATAAAGCACTAGCAGAGCTTTTCAGCTTTAAGCCGCAGGCCATTGAAAATCCCGAAAGCTGCTCCGCTACCCTAGCAGTCAATTTATGACTTGTAGCTGCCAAGGACTCGTTTGGGATATATTTTTATTTCCTGTTTTAGAAATAGAACGGGATAAAAAAATTTATCCAGAAAACTTAAACGAAAAGGAACAAGATAAAGGGATGAGACTAAAGCTAACAGAATGTGATGAAATTTAACACGATATGGGACTGGATCGGGATAATTTTTTATACTGAAAAATATAAATAGACGAGATTGAGAAATTTTTTTATCTCGATTTCATAAATGAAATGAGATCGAAATTGATAAATCCCGTCTCATTATATCCTGCCGACTCTATGCAAATTGCTAAATGACATTTGCACTAAATAGTACGCCCACCCGCTCAAATATTTCTCTTCTCAACATCTCTTAAATAATTAGAATATTACAACAAACTACTACCATTATGGCTGCACAATTTACGGCCATTTTTTTTCGATGGATTTTGTGCGATTCGATCATAAATGTCATAAAAAAAACAAGTGTCAAAAAGTTAACTTTAAAAAAAATTAAAAAATTTGAGAGATAAATATAATGGTATTTTTGTTGTTCATTTCTTAAAAGAAAAACATTTTAAGTGTCCAAAATTGATAGAAAAACATTTTTGATGTTTCAATAATAATAATTTCCCTAATTCTAATTAAAAAAAAAAAGTAATAATGAAAAGGGTAAATTACCTGAATAAAGAAACTTGAACAAGATTAGCTGGCCACCACATTGCTGCTGGTTCCACCAGATACCTCCTAAAAATCCCAGCCCAACCAAACCCCAGTACCTACCATTCAAACTCCATCAAGCCTATGCAAAAAATTAAAAAAAAGAAAAAAGAAAAAAATATCAAATATAATGAAGAAGTAATTACCTGTGTGGTGAAGACAACTAGGAGAGAAACAAAGAAAGTTATGTGCTTCTTGTAAAACACCTTAACAACAGTAACAATATGAATGGCATAAACACTGCCTGCTCCTGAATTTGCAAATATAGTGATAAGAACATGTTCCTTGACATTGAATGGTCCAGGATTCAGCGTAAATTCCCAACGACTCCCTTTAAAGAAGACTCTGTCAGTGATTTTAGCAGCCATGAGTTGACCAAGAGGCACCACTGCTATTTGAGCAGAAATGGCTGTGATTGATAAGGGTTCTGTGCGGTACCAAAAGAATTGGTTCAGAAATGACAAGAGGACACATGAGAGCGTGCCCAAGACCCACATTCGAAATGTAAGCACTGGCAGAGATGTGTCGTCTTCTGTTGAAACTGTTAAGGCAACTTGTTTTACTGGTGAGTTCTCTTCAGTTTCTGGCGTTTCAGTAATCTCTGCCCCAATGGCGACTTGTGATGAACCTTCTTCATCTTTATTACATACTGATACTGCACAAAATTATATATTAGCTTTAGATTAAAGGATAAACAGAATCAAAATACAATAGAAAGGGAGTCTTACGTAGACGGGTTCTGATTTCATAACCACTATCTTCCATGGTAGCCGCTGAACCCCCAACAAATGTGGATTTGCTCTCTGTTTATTTTATTTTTTTTCAGCAGCCATGTTTTGTTACTTGAGACTGAAACTGCTGATGCACGTGCAGGAATCTACCCATTATTTTTGCATTCATTCATTCGTTTTTTATTATTATTATTTTGTTTCTATTTATTTATTTTTTCTTGAAATTATTGATATAATATTCAAAAGAAGTATCTGTTCATTTGGTTGTGTATGATGTGTATGTAGCCACGTTGTCGCTCTCATCTACTAGTAATTCTTTGGTGTAAGTAGACATGAATGACGTGATATCACCAACCAATTAATAGATAACATGTAAGATTTAAAATCTATTTTTTTTTAATTATTTTTTAATATTTTAACACGCATAACAATGGTTGATTGGATTATTACACGGATAACATGATACATCCATTGTATTGTAGATTTTCTCCACATCTACAAGAAATATAATGGCTAGCTAAAACTTATTTGTTCTGATTGGGCATTTAAAATATTTGGGCCACGTGGGCCAATGCAATATACTACCCAATCAATCAAGCGGAGCATTTAAAATTTGTCATCACTGTTAAACTACTAGGCGGGCCGTCCAGATTCAAAACTGTATGCTTGCTTAATTTCATTTGCAATAATAATGCGCACGAGACACTATTGATTTCCCACTTTCTTTATCCCACATGAAAGCTATGCTATTGACATCTGCATATTTTGACTCAATTTTCACTAAACTAGTCAAATATATATTTGCACTAAGAGATTTATTCTCAATTAATAAAAAATTATGAAATGAGATAAGTTAAAAATCACAATTGTTAATTTGTGAGAATGATAAAAAAATTATATTACTTGGATAATTATAATTAAAAATATAATATTAATTAATTATATATTTTTTTTATTTGATAACGAGTCGCTCAGGCTAGGTCCCATGAAAATGGTTGCAACTGAGAAGCCCATCAATAGTTCGATCATTCGACTATTTGAGTTTCTAAACCCATTATATTTGAGCCAAGTTTTATAAGCCCATATGAAAAAAATAGTCAACAATTTACCTCATAACTTCTCTCAATAATCAATATTGGGTTAGATCTCGAACAACTAACCGTCGTATTTCAAATTTTAAACTAAAATTTTACTTCTGACACTCAAAAATGCATTATTCTTTAATTCAATAGATTAATTGAAAACCCAAAAAAAAAAAAAAAAAAAGAACCCGATGTGTCAGGAACAAAGTTAAACGTTAGGTGTCATGAGCCATTATGATACCACGAAAGAGACTATACGGAAAAAGGTAAATAAATTAATTAATTTTATATGAGATTTATCCAATTAATCCATACAGTATTTATAATATAGGGAAATGAGCACTCATTAATGATTCATTTTAGGAAAATTTTATAGGACAAAGAACAAGTAATTAATATTTTAATAATTTTTTGTATTTCTCATAAAAAATGTTGTGAAAACTTTCCAAAAATAGATTTTTAATAAATGTCCTTAGGACACTCATTAGCATGGCCCATATATATATATATATATATATATATTATCATAAATAATATACATATTTCCCAATCCAAAAGTCTTTCTGTAATTATAGACTTGTCGCTCAACTCGCTTCACAATTTGGCAGCTTTTGGAATGTTTTTAATATAAAATTCAAAAAAAATAAAGGTAGCTTTGCTTGGTAATTGAATCAATAATGTGGTGTCAATAAATCCCTGACTGGTACAGCACCGAAACAACTTATCATCCTCTACTGGGAACCCACCAAACTCCGACACAAAACTGAAAATACTTCAACAAGTTTTAAAAAAAAAACTAACAAGGAATCAAAGTACCCGCGACATGGAATGGATCATGTTCAGGTTTGAGGTGATCATTTGAATATTAACTGATCTGTTCAAATGATTAATCAATTTACTGTATTCAGCTATAAAGTTTAACAACTCAAATAAATAAATAATGTTTGAGGTGGGTTGGTGCTTACTGGTTTTTTTTTTTATGCTTCAATCATTTCGTAATTCAATCCAAATGCTTGTTTGAATTACCGGGTTGTTTTGCTTTCTCACTTTTGATATCATATAATTACTCAATTGGGTAATTTTTGTTTGTTGTCAATAATATCTGTCTCGTATGATTTCTTCTAAATGTTGATCCTTCACAGTTTCACTTTCTCTGCTTTGTATCTTTGAACAGGACATTATTATTAGCTGTGATTACTTATTAGTTGTATAACTCAACTGAAATTTCATCTCAATTGAGCCTAACAAGTAGGATTTTTATTTGGTGCTCTTTTATGCTATACATGTGCATATGAATTTATCTTGTTTTGGGTTGTTCTTGTGACCAGAGATTGTTCAGTACATGTTCCAAAAGTTCCTTGATTGATTTTGTTATTAGGGAAGAAATGGTCGAGCTTTTCTATTCTCGTATGCGATGAATATTATGGTGGGGCCTAAAGAAGACCGGCAACTTATGACCGGTCTCCACACAGTTGCTGAACTGCCGAGAGGTGTTGGGATGGAAGTATGAACGAGCTTACGAGGAAACACAAAAGTACAAGGAAGGGAAAATCATTCTTGAGAAATCAAAAATAGCCACGGAAAACTGGTAGTATCTGTACTGTGATAATTTCTGATCTCAAATGTTGGTTGCTTTAAAATGTTTGTCCTCATAAAATTCTTGCCAATTGAAAATATTCACTATTGTTCTTCTCTGTGCATTCTCATTGTGTTTCCTGTGTCGATGAAAAGTTGGGCATCAAAAGCTCGATTTCTTCTGAAAGCTGTCCTGTCCTATTTTCTTGATTAGAAAAGTGCGGTGGGTGCCTGCTTGTTCAGGAGAATAAATTTTGTAATGAAATTCATTGATTCTGTTTTTGCTAGGATTTGTGAAAAAATTTTGTTGCTGGGAATGCTGATAGTATTCCTTCCTATGTCTTGACTTGATGTGAACCTCTTCTTAAGCACAGTAAGATTTATGTGTTATTGTTTATGAGAGGTTGTATTCTGCTGTATGCTGATTTTTATTGAATTTAGATGTGCTCTGGGCTTGAAATTGATTAATAATCATAGGCACTGTTTGGTAGAGAGTATCAATTAGCTTATTAGTTATAAGTATCGCACTGATAGTATAAAATTGATTATAAACTCACCAAATTCTATATCAAACGGTACAATAGTGAATAAAAATGTAAATTATGTTTGGAACTGAACTGATTTGAGTAATTGTAACATATTTGGGGGGAAGTTCATATTTTGATTTAGGATCGGCAATATGGAGGATATAAAAATATAAAATGTTAATTGCTTGCTCGTTAATCGTTAAATGTTTTTAATTAATTGGGGATATTTCTTTGAACTTGTGGATATTTTCTTCTTCCATACTTAAACGGGGTGCATAAAGCAATCTCTGTAGCCAGCTGCTGGAGGAATTTAATGCAATAATAATGGTGTCAGGGTGCCCACTTCGTTGATGTCTCTGTGGAAATACTGAATAAGATGTTTCATTTGAAACAACAAAATCACCTTCTTTCTTTTTTTGGTGGATCCTGCTTGCAAGAAATGGTTGAAGCTTCTATTTTGTCCCATTTTGGGATTTTAAAACCATCACCAATTCCGATTAGGATGTGCATTTTATTCCATGTTTAACAATTAGTATACAACGGATATAGAAAATTAGAAAGCTAAGGTCTCTATGTTGATACAGAATAAGTTAATGATTGGGACAGAATAAATCAAAATAGGTGCATGATAGTTATTTACAACGTAAAAGAATTGAAACAGTGATTGTGCACTGTTTGGTTGCTAATTTGAAATATATATATATATAATCGGTTCCAGATTCGGTCGACTGGATTGTGCGGTTACATGTTTTCCACTATAAAGCAACGTTGCTTTTTGAGTTGATGAATAAAACAACGTTGTTTTATTTTAGAAAACACGCAATCGGACGGTCTGGTTGGGAAATTATCCTCTCAAATAAACATTCATCGACAGTAAATTTGTTTGGTTAATAGGGAACCAAAAACAAATTTAGCAAGCAAACAAGAAAAAAACACAGACAATGATTTACGTGGATCGGCGGAGAGTGACTTCAATTTACGTTCACAGGAGAAATGGGGTGTATTTTATTATTAGCTCGGGGTCAAGACCGACATGAGCTGCAAGTGGGGGAGGGAATATAAGATTACAAAAGTAAGCACATCGGGTCTTACAACAAATCCGGTAAAAATCTCTCAGGCGGTCAGGTGCTGCCCTGTTTTTTTTCTCTCTCTCTATCACTAACTATTCAACTCTCAACTTCTCTCTAAGTGGAGAGATCACTAACCAGGTCAAATCGGCATGGATGGATACCATCAGGCTGGGTTCAACAAATTATATGATAACCCAAAATCCAGCATTCCTTCACTATGTCGAGTTGGTATGATAACTCACTTCATCCCTGACAAACTCTACCATTCGGGTGAACTCTTCTATACAACAGGATCGGATCATTCTGTCAAACTCTGTCTGTCTCTCCAGATCCTTGGGCCTATATTATCCATTTTTGGTTAAACACAATACTCATTCTGCCCCTTGGCAGCATCATCCGAAATGATTGGGACTTCAAATTCCGCACATATAACACTCAGAACACATTGCTGGCCACAGTAAATTATTGGGCATGGAATAGAGAAATGCATTCAACAAATACGTCCATTGCCCCCATTGTTGTTTTGGAGGAATGGAAAGCTATTTTAATCTCTAGAATCCACATACTGCCTGCCGGAACAATATTTTTCATGAACAATTATATGGTTGTATCGTGGTGTAGTTTGGTTATCACGTCACTGAAGGTCTCTGCTTCGTGTCCGGGCGACGCTATTTAATGTTTTTGCCGACTCAGGTTTGATATTTAGATTTTCATGGGCCCATTAAGCTAATATATATTTTCCATTTTTCCACTCAAAAATCACTAGACTGAATCTGCATTGTATGAAAATGAACATCCATGAACGGAGAAACGCCTGCTATCTTGCCTCATTGTCTCGTTGCTAATCAAATTGAAACAGGAAAGACAAAATATTGAAACACAACAAAGTATCCTACTTGCAGCTTTCACCTTGACTACTCTTGATCGAGTAACACTGTAATGAACTTCACCACATTAGTTCAGCTCCACAAAGAGACTGGCCTGAGGATGCAATCCTGCTTCTTTTAAGGACAACAAGAGCTTATCTGTGCTGTATACAGTCCTCGGAAAGTTCGAGACGAGATTGTATTTATCAATTTCTAAGCAACCCAAAGAATCAACATAGTCGTACAAAGACTGAACTGCAGCGGTACAGTAGAACCTCCTCTCTTTGCGTTCTCCATTTGGAAACCTCACCAAAACCTGACTTGGCAACACAAAATTACAATGCTGTATTGATGATATTTGTGACTGGAAAAGTTCCTATTCTCAACTACCCAAAAAAACAAGGTTGAAGAAGAAGAAGAAGAATTATTCAAACACCAAAACATGGAAAAAGATCACTGGAAACGGGAAAAGTATCATTTAAAAAAATTCTCAAGAAGGAAATTACTTGTGTGACATTAGGCCCTTTTTCCGGTTCAGCACCAAGTGATAGGGCTTTCTCGTCCCGCATTCTAGCTAGTGCAGCCTCTCTTTCTGCAGCTTCACAAGCTGCTCTTTCACGGGCCTCCTCTTCCTCCTTACGCTTCCTCTCAGCTTCAGCGGCTTCCCTTTCCAGGCGTTCTTGCTCTTCTCTCCTCTGGCGTTCCCTAGCCTTACGTAACCAAAAATAAGGGGGAAGAGAGAGAAGCCCGTTATTATAACCAAAAACATAATTATTACATAAATTTTATAAAACATAAGCCTGTGCTAGTGAGAAGAATGGGAACAGGGGCATGCTAACTGGACCTAGCATTACATAGGCTAAAGAAAAAATGAAGCTTAAAACTCAACATACTTGATCAGCTTCAAGCGCTGCTCTGTAAGCAGCATCTTGCTCCTCTCTCAAACGCGTGTTGTTTCTTCTTTCTTCTGCGTCAAGCCTTGCTTGGAGAAGAACAGGGTTACTTTCTTCAATTACTTTCTGTAGTATCATGAGCATTTCTTCAGGAGATTTTGGCCCCTCAACCTACATAGAAAGGAGATGCAAAAAATATAAAAGAAAATAAGCAAGTTATTACATAACAAGCAACAAATTCTCATCATAAGCTACGGGGGTAATCGCTGGATTTGTACTCTTAATTTTTCTGGCTAATTACATGAAAGTGGCAATGTGACCCAAAATTATGTTTTTAAAAGAGTAAAAAGATCAAGCTATGTTGTTAAAGACGCTGCCCTAAACGGCACTTGCGAGGGCGTTTGGGCTGGTTTTCTAAATAGCCGTGTAGGCGGCGCTTAGGTATTTAGTCAAACTGTGAAAATGTACAATATGATTATCCACCTCCTCACTAAATCTATTCTCCAACACTTGCAGATGACTAACTACAATTTACAGTGGTTGAATGTATACCAGACAGCCAGAAACAAAAACCATATAGAAGTGACTCATCCAATAAAATGATCCATCTCCTCACCAAAATTATTCTTCAACAAGCGATGAACAATAAAAAATTAAAAATAACCACAATCTACGGTAGTCAAATGTAGCCTAACTATGCTAGTCAAACAGAAACTAAAAACACCAAGTAGAAGCAACACTCGCATTATCCTCCAAATTAACCAGAACTTGGGAAAAAAATTCATGCCAACTTTATCAACCAGCACTTCCTATTATAAGATCAAACAGGAACTTGCTTATCCTCTAAGATAACACAGCTATATTTACACTATTTCAACATTTCTCCATTAATATTTTAACTCCATCCAATCAAAGACGAACCAAGCACACTTCTCTTCCTTTTCAATTATTACAGTTGCACGCTCATTTTCCAACTCAAGAACTTGAAAACTTCCAACAGAATCCACTAAATGATATACAAAAGAGCATCCAAGATTAATTATTGATCACTAAATTCAAGCTTCACATATTCTATGAATGAACAAAAACCGAAGTAAATAGGAAGGCTCGTGATATTATGATACCTGTTGAAGCAAAGCTATCCTCTGATTGGTAGCAGGCATAACCACAGCACAAAAAGGAAACCTTGAAGCCTTCAAGCTATTACTCATCTTAAACCCTTCACTAGCCCTAATACTCCCTCCCCAAGAAACAAAATTCTCGTTCACAAACGCGGCCAAGACCTCGTTACACAGCGTCCCCTCACAAAACGCCGGCGTATCGGGATGATCTGGCGAGTGCAAGTACACAAACAGCAATTTAAACGCACTCCTAGACCTCTGCAAAGCGTCCATAAAGCCCTCAGAAACGAAATTCGGCTTTACAACCCCAAAATTTCTCTCAAAAGCCGTCACGAATTCCACCGCCTCCGAAGCCGCCGCCGAAACGGATACTAATCGGGCCGATGACTCTCCGCCCCGACCCAAATTCAACCCGAGCATTCCCAGAGAATATGACAAAACACCGCCGGCAGCCCATAGGCCCAGCCCTACCGTACTCGAAACGAGGCCGATACTCCCCGAAATCACGGAATAAGGCAAGGTGATTAGCCTCCAAGCTAAACCAGGCCCAGCGACGGAGTTATCCGGAGATTCGGAGCGGTCAACGGGAATTTGACCTTCGGGAGACGATGAATTGGCGGTATTATCGGTGTTGGGAGTTTGTTCATGTTGTTCCTGTGGCGAATTCGAGGAGGTGAAGGAGAAGATCGCTAGTTCGAGGTCCCAATCATGTGCTTGAAGAATCTCGGTACACAAATCGGGGTCTTCTAAGCCTGTGATCGCTTGAAAATGCGCCAATTTATCGGCAACATCAACCATTATCTCCCTTTATATCGAGTGAAAAAACTTTTTATCGATATGAATTAGGGTTAGGGTGTTTTTTTTTATTGAATCCAGAAATTTTAACAAAGAGAGAATAAATCTGTCGTGGATCTCTTCTTTTTTAACGTTGGAAACGAACTGGAATGTTCGTGTTCTTAGAGTTTTAGTTTTGTACGCGCAATATCGAAATGGCCGACACTTTGCTGTGAAATTACTGAATTGCGATTTTGTGCTATAATTTTTGGGAAGAGAAATGAGGATGACGATGTAATAATTGTCCCAGTGAAACGGTACCGTAGTGGAAGTGTCGTTCATTATTGCCTTCTATTTAGGTTGTGGGTCCATAATCCATACCCCATTGGCTTGGTTAACAGTGCCGAGACAAATTTACAATTAATTTGTATCCAATCATAAATGAGTTGAATCAATATCAATATTTAAAAATATGTGGCGGCTTCTCGAGGCGGCCGGCTATTGAGGAGCGAGACGGACCTCTTCGAGCCGGCAAGGCGGACGCCTCGATTCGAAAATCGAAAAAAAAAATTAAAATCAGAATATCAGCATAATAAAAACATCAACAATCCAAAATACAATAATTTCTCCATCATTCATAATATGTTCAAAACAAGTGATAACTAATCCCTAAATAAACTATCATATATTTTTGTTATGTGAATACAAGTTTGCAGTATATCACACGATCAAAAACTGACCAACAATCACTTTGATTATAAATAAAGCATACTTTATTTATATGCTAACGGTTACAATGATGGAGCTTATAATCAACAAAATCCAATCCATTCACCACATATATATATATATATATATATTATATATATATATATATATATATATATATATGTTTCATTTTATTAAGCATCAATCACTTATTTGTATTTGTTTATGTCAAAACTAATATTATGAAAACATCACGATCCATCGCATATTGTATAAAACGTTATTTATGCATATGCATGGATTATCATCAAATTTTGATTGATTAAGATTAGGTCTAGTAGCGGGTATTATATTAAAATTTTAAATTGGTTTATAAATTATAGAACAAAAGATCTAATATAAATTAACGTAAAAAAAATAATCTCATGTTGTAATAGTATAATTTTGTAAGAGTTTAAATAAATTTATAAGTAAATGTTAATTATATATTTAATATAGAACTTATACGTTAATTTATAAGCTCATCAAATTATAGAACAAACGGTGCCTAATTGTCTTCTTCTATAATTTGTTTTGACATGTTTTCCTTTTGAAAGGACCTGATTTGTCATTTGATCCATCTCTTAATACTTAATAAACATGTAATTATATAATAAATAAAACAAGGGCGAGGAGTATTAAACAATTTCTGCTGCACTTGCCCAGTTGGTGAAAATTTTATGAGAGAAGCAATTTTGTTGATTCCATTTATATATAGGGTGATGTAACAATGGTACCACGTCATCCATATAACAAGTCAATCATCCATTGCCACGCGTGCTAAAAAATTAAAAAACAACTAAAAAATAGGTATTAAATTATACATGTCATTTTTTTTAATTTACTGGTGGTACCATGTCACCCATATCACTTTTGCACTAAAGATTTACTCCTCAATCTCAAATCTCAATCTTAAATCAAATCAAAATAAATATTTAATAATTCAAAGAAAAAAAAATTTAAAAATGATTCTAAAGTTAGGAACTCGTAATACTAACACAACACCAAGAATAAAAAGACTAAAACATCCTACACAAACACAAAACATCAAAAGCTCCGAGACTCCGAGTTATCTATATGTAGTTTTGGCGCGGGACCTTTTTGGTTTTCTGTTCAACTTCTTTTTATTTTGTGTTATATTTCATGTGAATTATTTCTCTGTGTTATTTCTCTAAAATCAGATTGAAATAGGCCATTCCCTCGAATCCCTCATGTCACTTTCCGACAAACTGGAACAGAACTCAAAAAGATCATCCAATACCAAAACCTAGTATCACTTCTGTTCTTCACACTTTAAGATCACCATCTAGTTAACTGTGCCCCGTTTGATTAGTTTCCCTACGCTCAGATTCAAATCCATCACTGAAGTTAATTCAAGTACCGCCTCTTTAAGGTGAGCCTCCTTCTTTTTTCTTTTTTTCTTTTTTAAATCAAGTTTTTGAATATCTGTTAATTATTTGCCTTTCAATTCTGATTTTTCCAGTTTATCATATTTTATTTTTTTTGGTTTAACAGTTGGCATCCTCATATTTGTAGCAATACTATTCCTCTCTAATATAAGATTACTTGGGAATAGATATAAAAATTATAGTTTGCTAAGATAATTGCTTTGTTCATGTCTTTGTGAAATTAGAATTCAGATAAGAATCGTATTGGGTAGTATCGGATTTTAAAAGTAGACATGAATTATGTCACTGCCTTTGTGGATTGAAATTAGAAGAATAATCGTATGAAAGCATATGGATAGGTGAATGCACTAGAGGAATTTAGGATAAATTTGTTTCAATGAAATCGTAGGTATTGATTTGGTGAAGTTGTTATCCATTCTGAATGTTTTTATGGGTATAGTATTCACTAAACTCGAGATGGCATGGCCTAAAGTTGAATTATAGGCTTATAGCACTTATCGGCCATTGGGAATTTCACATGGTTAAGGAGATTCATCAGGATTAGTGTTTGCTTTTTCATCCCTGAACATAAGTTTGTCTATTTAATGTTGTGGTGCTTTGGGAGTGTGGCTCACATAGTTGTCATGGATTTGGAATTCTGATATATTTGCTTGTCATCCTTTTCAGCTGCTTTCAAAATTTGGTCTTTCTGTTCCTGAAGCATGAATTTTCTGTTCCTATTCTCCACACATGGACATAACGGGAGTGGCCGACCCCTGTAAATTTGATGATAATAGTACTAGTGATATCATTGTATGCTTGAGAAATGGTGAAGGAAGACCTAATAAGCTATACTCTCACTCAAACATCCTTATAAATAAAAGCAAATTCTTTGCAGATCAGCTAACTTGTTCAGACTCGGGCACGTGCATTGAGATTCACTGCTCGAAGTCTAATTATGATTATCATGTTTACCTTCTGAGATTTTTGTATCTCCCCTCTGACTTACTTTTGGAGTCTTTGGATTCTGTTAAATCTGCTGTTGGGATTCTTCAGTTAGCAGTTCAATTCGGCTGTGAAGAGATCACAAAAACTTGTGTCCAGTACTTGGAGGCCATTCCTT
Organism: Zanthoxylum bungeanum; assembly: GCA_019454045.1. NCBI lineage: Eukaryota > Viridiplantae > Streptophyta > Magnoliopsida > Sapindales > Rutaceae > Zanthoxylum > Zanthoxylum bungeanum. The sequence continues at coordinate 98,092 of SKCR01030686.1, read as the reverse complement.
GGGAGGATAAGGAAGAGGAGGTCATTTTAAAAGCAGTTTTAAAACTGGGACCAATAGCAATGCCCATATTGGCCAGGATTCAGCCTGTTGATCTGAGGGCTACCAAGAATGTGTTTGTTTCAGCAGTTCGCTTTGCCACATCCATTAGCGGGCCATGTCCGCCATTCGCTGACGATCTTAAAACCTCTGCTAAAGAACAAGTTGAGTACATGCTAACCGAAGATGCAGACACTCCATTAGTGACAGCTGATGATGAAGTAAAATCAGTGATGAAAATGGGCCTTTCGAAAATCTGCTCTTCATTCGAAAAGGAATTATCTTATTTGCTTTTGGAGTCTGATCTCATGTCCGGGACAGCAGAGGATAAAATAATGCAGAGTCTATCTGATGTTGAATGGATATCTAACATACTTCCCAGGATGGAGTTGATGAAGGAGTTTGTTTCTAATTGGGTGGACATCTCCGATAAGATTTTGGTGGTTGTTGAAGACAAGAAACTCGATTCTTCCATGTGGGGTTTGAAAACAAAGGTGATAGAAATGACTGCAAAAGTCTTGGAAGCAGTTGGTTATGGTAATGTGATACTCCCTTCACTGTCCCGAGTAAGATTGATAAAGACATGGCTACCTTACATAAGGAAGATGAAGCCTCTTCTAGAATCAAAATGTAACAAGGAGACAGGTTTTTCTTATAAGATGGATGAAGAGCTGTGTGAAAACATAGAGGCAGCAATTATCCAGCTAATATTGGCATTGCCATCGAACGATCAAGCCGATGTACTCGCGGACTGGATGAAGACCGAGCAGGTTAAGTATCCTGACTTGAGTGAGGCCTTTGAGGTCTGGTGTTACAGAACCAAGTCAGCAAAGAGAAGATTGTTAGAAGGAAGCTTGGATAGAGTTGGCAATACCACCCTTAGCCTTTGAGGTATTGTGCTGATGTTGTTGTAAAATTATTATTATTTTTTGCCTGCAATGATTCTGATAATCCCATTCAGTGTAATGGCAACGTTATTATGTTGTATTTGATTATTTTGTTATAATTGAACATAGTTTCCGAGCTTCTCCATAGTCAATTCATGAATGTTCCCAACATTATTCAATAACAGGACAGTTTTTATTGTTCTGCCTTTGAGGTTGTTTGGTGACAGACCGTTGCTAAACTAGCCGAACTAACAAATTAAACAGGTAGCCTCCTCCCTCCTGGGCCGGAGAAAATCTACAATGCAACAGAGATACCACGTCATCCATGTAACAAGCTAATAATCCATCATCACGCGTGTTAAAAAATTAAAAAATAACTAAAAAATAGATATTAAATTATACATGTCATTTTCTAATTCATTGGTGTTACTACGTCATTCATATCTGTGTTGCACCAAAGAATTACTCGGCTGGGCTGGCTAGGTTAGAAGTAACAATAATTATTAATTAACAAATAATAAATAAATAATGACAAGGGTCCCTTACTTAACAACCAATTATCTCGGCCTTAATCATCCCGCTCTCTATAAATATTAAATTCTAACTTTTGCGATCATAGAAATTGAGAAATGTACGTAAAGGCAGAGCGACCGACGGATGTGAACAGAAACACGGAATGGTTCACGTATCCAGGAGTTTGGGCGTCATACATTTCGATTCTATTCATCTCATGGATCGTTCTTCTTTCTCTCTTCAATTGCTCCTCCGGCATGGCTTGGACCGTCCTTCATCTCGCTCATTTTCTCGTCAGTTTCTCTTCTCCATTATCATTTTTCCTCATTCCAGTATTCAATATCAACCTAAACGTTGACTAGTCTAACTTATATGTTTTTTTTTCTTTTTGGTTTCATTGATTTTTTTTGGAATTTGCTTACTAAGGTTTTTTATTTAGGTCGTTGGAAATTCAATTTGTGCTTATCATAAAATATAAAATGATTTTTTTAAGAAAATAAAAAATAAAAAATAAACGAATTTGTGATGGATAACTGCCATGAAGTTGTGGGATTTGTACATTGTTTTTCCTTTGATTATATTTGATACTGAAATCGTATAATTGTGGTGTACTTTGGGGAAACAAGAGCTTAAATTTGTTATGGAGAGTAACTTGATGAGTTGCGTTATTGGTGTCCTCTTGCTGTCAGTTTGAGTTTCAGTTAGTTATTGGTTGATGAGTTTTGTGATTTTGATTCATCAGGTTACTTATCTCTTCTTTCATTGGAAGAAGGGGACACCGTTTGCCGATGACCAGGGGGTTTACAATAAATTGACGTGGTGGGAGCAGATAGAAAATGGAGAGCAACTCACTCGCAATAGAAAGTTCTTAACTGTTGTACCTGTTGTGCTGTGAGTACCTTGTTCTCATTACAGAAATTTCTTATTGGATTTCCCTTTGTAAAATGTTTTTAGAAGAGAAAGCTTTAGATTAGACTTTATCTTGGTTAAATGATTAGAATTATGCATATTAGATTGTGTCTTCTGCATATATATCATCTAGTTTAATTTATAGTTCATGTGAGTTATTGATTAGTTCTGGAGATAGAACCCAACAAAGCTTTCTTGCAAACATAGACATGAACACCCACCACCACCACTCTAAAATAGAGCATTTTTATCAAGGGTCCTGTGAAATATATTTTGGTGGCTGGTTTTGTAATTAGCATCACATATAATTGTTGTGTCGTCATAGGGACAAGCCACACTTTCTATCCCCCAGCATCCACCTATTTGGCCTGTCAAGTTGGATGTTTATTCAATAGGAAGATGAAGGTTAATAGGAACTGGGTTTGCGTAGTTGAATTGAATTTCAACTCTGTTTTGAGCCATTCATTTGAGTTCTAGAATCTCGTTGTCATTATTCTCTGCCGGTGAAAATTTTGACTAATCTTCATTTAAGAAAGCTTCTTGTGCAAGACTTTTTGTTCAAGAAAAGAATGATTTGTCAATATCATCAGTACTTGTTATTTGTTAAAGGCTGATAGGCACTCAAACAATAGCTATACTGGTATAAGCCCAAATAATACGAAATTAAAAATTCTTTATAATTTTAAATCACTTAGTTAGTAGCTTTACCAATTATATTTAGTGTGCAATTTTCTCAATCACAATATATTACCAAATGCAAGTTTCTAAAATAATATGCAATATAAAACTTGCGATAATTAAAAGAGTTTAGGGATATAGTAAATAACACCGAAATTTATAGTGATTCGGCCAACAAGGTCAACTCCTCTGAGAGTTCGTGTGTATCCAAGATTCGGACTCTATGCGGAATTAATCACAATAGTCAAGACAAGTTCTAATTATTATTATTATGGATTTTCTAACAAGCACTCTTAATTCTAACAACAATAATTTATCAGTGTAAAATATTAAATCAATGTAGAAAATAAATCAATCACACAAAATCAACACAATAATTTTGGTGACGAAGTGGAAAACTCGTGCGAATAAAAAACCACTCAGGGTATCTCAGCTACCTGCCCAAATCCACTATAAAGAGAAAAACTTACACTGATGGTAAAAGAGTTATGGTGGCAACTTCATCGACTTTAGTACCTCTAGACTGCAAGAACTCGAAGAACTCCTCGAGCCCGTACCCTACAATTTTTCAGAACATCTGAAGTATCTGAGCGGATCAACTCTGCAAGCATGCCGGAACTCCCACTACCAATCTTCCTTCTTGAGAACTCTGAAGGGTTAGGAAATTGAGTTTGGTTGTGTTGATGGTAAATCAAAGAACAATCTCACCAAAATAGAGAAGACAGGAAAATAAGGAAATCTTCAAGGTGAGAACAAGTAGGTTGAAAAGCTAAGAATTTTTTTGGGCTCAAGATAATATGTTTTCAACACTGGGGAAAAGTGACTATATGTTCTTTATATAGGTAGGGTAAAAAGAGAGGCTTCCCAATACCAAATTAGATTAAAAACGCATCCAAAATAACTCAGTTCCGCACAGGCGTTCGAATGCCACTCGAACGCGCCACGAACGCGTGCTCTCTGGAAAGGTTCATTCGAACGCTTACTCAAACGCACCACGAACGTTTGCTCTTTGGAATGTTTCGTTCGAACGCACCTCGAACGTTTGCTCTCTGGAATATTTCGTTCGAACCCAACATCGAACGTGCCACTAACACCACTCGTTCGAACGTCTACACAAACGAGGCACTAACGAAATTGCTCCAGCTTTGCCAAATATTAGTCCAATTATTCCAAGTTCTTCAAGACTTATTACAACTCAATTGAACTTGTTTTGTTACGGACATTGCCAATAAAAATGAAACTAACAATCTCTCCATTTGGCATTCCGTGACAAAACACTACCTAATACAAAGACTACAATAAAAGACCCAAAAAGAAAAATAGTAAACTGCCAACCATCAAGACAGTGATTTATTACAATAAGACTCGATCTAATATCTAACAAAGTAGTCTTGAAATCAACGCCACCTTAGCAAATAACCTGCATATCTGAAACATCCACAAAGAAGAATATATCGTGAAAAACACATGAATTATACAGACTCAGTTCTAGACGATGACGCCTTATCGCAATTAGGCTCAAAGTTAATCTCTAACATGCTATCTAGTTTTTATTCCCACTAGAAAATGCATACAACTGGGTTCTAACATCTTTAAGTTCAGTTTCTAAAATTTTGATTCTATCAACTCGACCTCTATTCCTCTTCTCGAGGTCATCAATCATCACAAGGCTGTGTTCAACTTAGCTTGAGCTTCATTTTTTTCTAGCTCTACTTTCTTCAGCCTCTTATTGACCTATATATTCTTCTTCTTGATAGCTAGACTCTCATTAAACAGTTCAACATAAGCTACCTGAAGACTATCCTTATCTACAGACATCGTCGTGAGAGAAATCAGATCTAGCATCTTCATTACTAACAGTTAAGGGTGGCAAAAAAGCCCGGGCCGGACCGTACCGGCCCGGGAGTAAAAAATCATGGGCCGGGCACGCTAAGTAGAGGCCCGGCTCGGGCACATTAAGCCCGGGCCTGGCTCGGACCAGACTTAAAAAATATTATATATATATTTATATTTATATAATAAAATATATATATATATATAATAAATTAAAAATATATTTAAATTTTTTATTAATAAAAAATCGGGCCGGATAAAGCCCGAACCAAGCACGGGCCCGAGTCGGGCGTGGCCCGGTAGACGCTCGGGCCGGGCTTTTCTCGGGCCCGGGCCAAAAAAATAATTTTCGGGCTCAGGCTGGGCTTATCAAAGCCCGAGCCCGGGCCGGCCCGCCCCATTGCCACCCTTACTAATAATATCCTCTCTCTCACCTGATATACTAGCAGTAAATACCATAAAATTGCTCTTGCCTTTTTGAGACTCGTCAGAAGTATAGCCACCTTCCGAATCACTAAGAGAGGTTGCCATGATTTTCTTACCTTTAGCCTTTAGGTATGTAGGACACTCAGATCTAACGTGCTCATACCCTTCACACTCATGACATTGAATACCACGGGGATTGCTACCGCTATCATCTCTAGACTCTCTCCCACTATGCCTACTCTCTCTAGACTTATCTTCTTTATACCTAACACTGCTACGGCCACTTGTCTTCAGCTTAAGAAATTTTTTAAACTTCTTTGCAAACATGGTCAGATCCTGATCCGTGAGGGTATCATCATCACTTGACGGATCATGAACAACTTCCTTCGCGATTTTCATCGTTATAGTTTTTGGATTTTTATAACCAGTAAATTTATTTTCATAAAACTGCAGTTTTCTTACGAGGTCATCTAATTTAAGCCGATCAAGGTCATTACTCTCCTCGATGGCGGTGCTCTTGGGTAGGAACTTATCAGGCAGAGATCTAAGGATTTTTCTAACTATCTTACTGGTATGGATAGTCTCATCTAGGTTAAAGTTTGAGTTAACGATATCGTTAATCTCAGCGTAGAATTCATCAAATGTCTCATCATCCTTTATTCTGGCGACCTCAAACTTAGTAGCAAGATCCCGGAGTCTATTATTTTTAACAGACAGTGCCCTCATGCACAGTCTATAGGATGTCCCAAGTATCATTGGCTATCTCACACATAGAGATTCTCCTAAATTCAGCTGAGCACACATCACCATGTATGGCATTAATTGCCTTGTTGTTCCTGTTACTTGCGTCAAATTCATCATTGGTCTAGGTCAGCTTGTCTTTACTGGAAGAGACCCCATCAACTACAACCACGGGAGGTTTCCACTTGTATTCTATTGTCATCCAGACCCTCTTATCTAAGGATTTAAGGAACGTTCTCATGCGAACCTTCCAATGTAAATATTCAGTCTCGTCAAAGAATGAGGGACAATTTAAGGATTGACTACGTTCCATAGCTAAACGGGGTCAATGATCGTGGTCCGTCTCTGATACCAATTGAAAGTTCGTGTTTATCCAAGAATTTGACCCTATGCGGAATTAATCACAATAATCAAGACAAGTCCTAACTATTGTTCCTATGAATTTCCTAACATGCACCTTTAATTCTAACAACTATAATTTATCAGTGTAAAATATTAAATCAATGCCTGAAATAAATCAACCACACAAAATCAACAAAATAATTTTGGTGACAAAGTGGAAAACTCGTGCGAGTAAAAAACCACTCCGGATATCTCGGCTACTAGCGCAAATCCACTATAAAGAGAAAAATTTACAGTGATGGTAAAAGACTTATGGTGGCAACTCTACCGACTCTAGTACCTCTAGATTGCAAGAACTCGAAGAACTCCTCGAGCCCGTACCCCACGGTTTCTTCAGAACCTCTAAAGTCTCTGAGCGGATCAACTCTGCAAGTATGCCGGAACTCCGACTACCAAACTTCCTCCTTGAGAACTCTGAAGGGTTAGGAAATTGGGTTTGGTTGTGTTGATGGTAAATCAAAGAACGATCTTACCAAAATAGAGAAGACGAGAAAACAAGGAAATCTTCAAGGTGAGAACAAATAGGTTGAAAAACTAAGAATTTGTTTGGACTCTAGATAATATGTTTTCAACACTAGGGAAAGATGGCTATATGTTCTTTATATAGTTATGGTAAAAAGAGAGGTTTCCCAATCCCAAATTAGGTTAAAAACGCGTCCAAAATAACTCAGTTTCACATGGGCGTTCGAACGCCACTCGAACGCGCCACGAACGCGTGCTTTCTGGAAAGGTTCGTTCGAACGATTACTCGAACGCACCACGAATGTTTGCTCTTTGGAATATTTCGTTCGAACATTTGCTCTCTGGAATATTTTGTTCAAACCAACAGCGAACGTGCTACTAACGCCACTCGTTCGAATGTCTATACGAACGCGGCACTAACGAAATTGCTCCAACTTTGCCAAATACCAATCCAATTGTTCCAAGTTCTTCAAGACTTATTACAACTAAATTGAACTTGTTTTGTTACGGACATTGCCAATAAAAATAGAACTAACATCCTCCAAGCCGCTTTTGAAGCTTTCTACTATATAAATGTGAATTAATACATTACACCATGAGTTTTTCGTGGCTCACTCACAAACCAAGAGTTTTGTCTCTATGTTCACTTCAAACCTATACATAAGAGTTTTATACCTAGACTCACTTCAAACCTTTACACAAATTTACCCTTTTAAGATATGTTCACTCAACAATGGATTTTACAATCACAAGTGTTTAAAGATTAGAAAGTTTTACAACACCACTTGGGTACCCACAAGAGATAAAGAAGATTAAGGATGTGAGTTGCTAATCCAAGTAAATCCAAGCTCACTAAAATGTGTATAAAGATGTATGTGTATGAGCTTTTATAAGCAAGAGAGTATATGAATAAGAAAATTGATGAAACTTCCATGTTTTTGTTTTTTATAAAATGTATGATGGTGTTAGAACTAGGGATGGCAATTTACGGATCCGGACCCGGATCCGGATCCACAAGCAATTCGGCGGACCCGGGTCCGGATATGGACCCGGTTAAGCACTTCGGGTCCGGACCCGGGATCCGCAACTGCCCACTGTTGTTTTTTTTTTTAACCAATTGATTAAATTTCTGTGAAACTGTTCGTTATGAACTGCTACTTTAATTTTGAATCTCTTCCCTAAGTAAATTCTTTTAAAAAAGCTTCCATCTCCAGTAACATATTCATCACATTTGAAAGTAGGGAGTTTGGTCCTTTTGTGATCTATAATCGCTTTCAATTCCTGTGAAACTGTTCGTTCTACGGAATTGTCCGGACTCGCATCCGGACCCGGTATGATGCGGGTCCTCTAAAACATGACTCGGATCCCCAATTTTTTAAGCGGATCCGGGTCTAACCGGACCCGGGCCGGATCCGGATCTGCTTGTCATCCCTAGCTAGTACTTAGCAAAAACGAAATGGAGACTCAATTTATAGAGAAAGAGAAAACTGTTACAACTATATGTCTTGAGACCGGTGTTCCGGTGTCAGATATCGATATGTCGGTCTGTAAATTCAAACAGCTATAAAATTGTTACCGTTGAGCACCTGTAAGCGCGAGCCTGATCGGTATGGAGATCGGTATAGTGACCGGTGAGGTCCGATCGGATTTCACTAATGGTGTTTTCAGAACACAGAGACTGCTATGCTGATATCAGAGACCGTTAGACTGGTTCCAGTGCATAAAACTTAGGATTTGAAGTTTAAAACCATATGCACATGACTCTAATACAATATAGAAATGTGTACGAGTCTTATGAGTTTAGAAATTCTTGAATTAACACTCACGTACACTGAAAGACCGAATCTATAAGATTTTGTTTGACTTCTTCATTTGAGCTTCAATATTCACATTCATTTTGTTTCGACATCTTTTTGTAATGTTTTGCGAATGTGTCGAAGTCGCGAGTGTTGCATCATCAAAATCATTCATCAAGTACAATGACACTTACAGATACATCTGTGTGGCCTGACAATTCTTTGCTTTCTTGTGATGAGTCAGTCCTTTGCAGTCTTCTTTGGAGGGTAGAGTAATTCTGGAAAAAAAATGTATAGTTTGTATATTTTTCTATCTTATAGGTTTTTCAAGAGTTCTTTTTTCTTTAATGATAACTACTACAACTGGATACATAAATAAATTGCATTTGGCTCACCTACCAAATAAATAAAAGTCATTTTTAGATTCCATACGAAATGAAATGGCGACATATGCACATTTGTAGATTTCGTATCGAAATGAAACCTCATACTACAATTTATACATTGACCAACAAGAAAGGAGAAATTTTCTAACATTGCATTTTGGATTCCGATTAAAATTGCTTTGCTGTGTCAGGGATTGAACTTAAATTTGGTTTAGTTTGGATTTTGGCAAAGGAAAATTTTCAATGTATTGCGTCTATCAAATTGCCAAAAACTTAAAGCATGTTAGGAGGGTTCATGCTACTTGATGAAAACTTTATCTTACTTGCATTATATATGTTTCATTGGGCAGGTACTTGATAGCCTCACACACAACAGACTATCAAAATCCGATGCTCTTCTTGAACACTGTGGCAGTTTTTGTACTGGTGATTGCAAAGTTCCCAAACATGCACAAGGTCCGAATATTTGGGATCAATGCTGATCATTGAACCCAAAAGAATTATGTTTCTTCAATTTTGTTACTTGGTTCCATCGTTTTGTTCTTCCATTCTAATGGTGATATCCTATACAGAATCAAAACTTTAAAGGGCACATTACTTTTCACACGTGTAGTGAAAACATAATACTTTTACCTCCCTACATTGGTAAGTGGAAAATTTTGTTAGATGGATTTTGGAGTTAAACGAATCGTCATCTGTTATGAAGTATTTTTATCCTTTAAATATTTGGCTGTTTCTCTTTTTCGCTTCCATATTATCTTGTCTCACATTGTCCGTTTCGTATGGCTTTTATGTGCGATTTTATTGTCACAAATTCTTTTCAATTCAACATGGCTGATAGTATAATATCTTAGCTTACTTTTAAGTACACATGTCGGACCTGGGGTTAGGCGGGCGAGACCTCAAATACTTTTTTTATTATTGTTCCCAAATAATTAATGGTTAATGATTTCATATTTTTTTTATATTATAATATTATGTTATGGCCGAAGGCTTCAAAATATAAAAAATGACATTAGGTCCCGAAGAGATTAGGGTCGGCCCTCGTTGGGATGTTGGGTGATAATTGTTTTGCAAGCCTAATTTCATGTTATGTGTGACGGACTACGTTTGTTGCTAGTCACATTTGTAGCAAGCCCGCACACTTGCCGCAAGCATCAGAGTCGTTGCCACAAGCAATTTTGCCTCGAGCCACATTTGCGGCAAATTTACCTCAATTTCGGACTACCGGATAAAATTTGTTTAGGGTCATTAATAAAGTTCATGGCCTCTTGTACTGGAGTATTTTCGACCGCAAAGTTAATCTCCCAATATTTCATAAGTTTGGGGGAGTTTGAGAGGGGGGTGACAACTCAAGTACTAGGCGTGTTTCCTTGTGCCGCTTGTCAATGTCTTTAAAACCTCTTTACGGAAAGGTGACCATTTGAGCCAAAATATGACCTTGGGCATATGTGCTCTATGGAGCTTTAGCCGTGAACCCTCCCGCCCTTAGATACGACGTTTATGTAATGATATTTATGTAATGGACACAATAATAATAAAATGCTTGGTTTTCTTACCCAATTATCCCATGTAGATTCTCATTACCTCGAATCATTGTGTGGGCATGTATTGTATTTACTCTTTATTGGATAACTTGCAATGGAGAATCTAGTTTTTTGAAGCGTATATGACACTTTTTTAGAGCAATATTTGCTCCCATTATATGTTGTAATGGTTGCTGGATAAATACACTCTAGAATACAATAAAAATTTTGAGATACAACACAATATTTGTTGGATCTCTACTTGAGAATTATTTTTTTTGTGAAAATTGTTATATTTAATCAATCATTCTCGTGTTCCATTTATAAACAACCAAGATTTACCTCTGAAAGACATATTTTTTAGTAATACTTTTCTAAACTAGCATCTCATTATCGCGCCAATGACAAGTCATTGTCGCGATAATATGCATGGGTTTCATATTGTTGCGACAATGACTACTCATTGGAGCGACAATATAAGTCCGAAAGTCCTTTTGTATCAGCGTCTCATTGTCGCGACAATTAGTAACAATTGTCGCGATAATATGAGTCAGATTATAATTTTATGTCTCTGTCTCTCATTGTCGCGACAATGTAAGGCATTGTCTTTTTCATTTCAGAGCACATGAAATCATTTATTTTGATTACTTTTACATTTGAATTTCATTTTTTGTTTCGGGGGCGTTGCTCCTGAGACCCCACTGGGGCGCTGCCCTCTCGACCCACTACTACCTTTTCAGGAAGATCAAACCCCGCGACCTAATCGGACATGTTGATCCCCGATGAGTCAACGTAGGGTAATAAGTTACTAAACATGAGTCCGACAAGTGCCGCAAGAACCCAACTTTTTATTATCTGAAAAGTCGGCACGTGACATGCATTTGTTTTTTATTAAAACCAAAATTGAAAAACATGGTCTAAAGCAAAAGCCGCTCGAAATTGAGCAGCATATATTCTTCTGTTCTAAGTTTTGATTTCCGCTAATTGGACACTAAATTATTGTTTTTATACAGAAAGGTACCTGATGAAATTTTAAGAATAATCATGAAACATGTGTCGATTTTAATTAGGTATTCAATTTAAATCAGTAAAGTTTGAATAGAATTTGTTCCGTGAAAAAGTAGAATAAGATATTGAATGAGAAACATGAACTTATTATAATGTTTAAAACGAAATTGGTAAATAATTAATTTTTTAAAAAAAATCTCATAAGGTAGTTGAAAGTCATAATTTAGATGAACCATCCAGGCAGCAACCATATATAAAAAGTGCTTTTGCCATATCTTCCACTTCCGTTTATACTAATCCTTACCATTCATAGCAGCCTTGTTGAATATATTTTTTTCGAATCCATTATCTAAGCTTAATGTTTAATATCCAAAATGGTATGTCAAGTTAGACCAAAAGATTAATGTGCAGTTTCCGAAACAACTCATAAAGAAGGCAATTTAGGATTGCCAAAGTTTTTGCAATTTTTTTTATATCACAGTTGTATTAGTGACGTGATACTATTAATTTATGAATATATATAATAATTGTATTAAACAAAACTATTATTTATTTAGTTTTTTTATACTATTTAACACATGAGACAATGTATTATTAGATTTTTATATGGGTGATGTAATACTACAGTTGTATAGTATAATTTTTCGCCAAACAAATACAAAACACTAAACTTGGCAAAATAAAACCCTCATTATAGGAGAATTTCTACCATATAATGGTAGTATCACGTCACTTATGCAACAAGTTAATAATACATTGACACGTATGCTAAATAATAAAAAATAATTAAATGATATATTTATTTCACACAACTATAGTTATATTATGTAATTATTGATCGATAATAATACATCATTTATACAATAGTGATATTATGAATACAATAGAATTACTCTCATGATAGAGGGTGGTGATGAGCAGTCAATATATCATATTTATTACCCTTATATATTATATTTTGAGAGTTAATTTGCGCTTTATGAGCACTTTAATGAATTCTTTGTGTTTTTGTAGGATGTGATACATGTGCGAAGGCAAACCCGACAAACCTCCTAATTCACGCAGCCTTCAGTATTTTGACCATAACTTTTTTCATACGATGTCCAAATGATGTGATTCAAGTTGCATTGGAAAAAAAACTCAATTATCTACAACTTTATAGTTTACGTCGAAGAATGAATTGGACTCTATCATAGTCAAACATGAGCCTAAAAATATGGGATGTAACTCATATTGGCTCACCAATGGGTTATGAAATTAGGTTTTTGCTCTATGACTTCCATTGGCATGTCAGTAGGAGTTCATTGGTGCGTCAATATGTCCATAATTCGTATTTTAATGAATTTTTTAAGAATAAAAACTCCCAACAACTCTTATATAAGCACAAGTCCATCCCAAACCCTAAAGATCATAAAAAAGCATCATAATATATTTTGGAGCCTCCAGAGCATAGAAGAATGCCTAGAGCAATGAAGGAACAAATGCATCAATCGGAATTGGAGTTTGAAGCCGAAAACTACAAACGAGAATTTCTTTCTTCCATTTTCTCTCTAGTTTTATCTTTTATGCGTTCCTGACTTGTTACAATGATTAGCTTATTTTTATTATTTATCATGAGTAGCTAAATCACTCATCTAGGGTTGTAATGAATCTTAAGCACTATATTTAATTAAATTATATTTTTTTATTCTCTTGGATTTGTTATTTGTTATTTATTATTCTTTATGCTTTGATTGCATATTTTATTTGTCTGACCAATAATAGAATAGTCTTGAAAAATCATTAAGAACTCGACGGAGAGAATTTGGGTTAGCCGTGAGAATAATAGCGCACGATCTAATTCTTTTGAATAGATTTCCATTCTGGATAGAAATATACTAGCAGGACATGCATAGCCAATATTAGAACATGACCTTAATGACTTCGGTTAAAATTAATTAACATAAACATATAATTAATTGATTTATTCTGAATATATTTACTTGACTATCGAAAGAGGCTTGTAGATAGTTTAGTGTTCTAGGTTATTAATTCGTAACAACTCAATTGATTGAAATGTGTTTGAACCCATTATTTGTGTGTTTATGTGAAGTTACAATCCTATGTTATTCTCGAGCATAAAGTTTATCTCCAAAATTATTGTTTGCTATTTATTTTCTTTCAGTTAATTTCATAATAAACACTCATTTCTCAACCAATGGTTTAGTTTAAATTAAAAATGTTAGTCTTTGTATTAATATGAGAAATAATAAGTTGTTGTGGATATAATATCCGATATTTTGTCACTATATTACTTGAGCGATACATACACTTGAGTGCGATATAAAATCGTGATCAAGTGACATTCCCGCTTATTATTACATGTTCCGCTTAATCCCGAAATGAATGATTTGACGGTGAGATTTTCAATAATTTCAATAAAAACAAAATGACTTACACCAGACAACAAAATTGAACTAATAATATAACAGAGTGAAAAAGAAAATGATATTTAGATCTAGATTGATGATATATCATATCATATTATTAGAGAGGGGCACATTAGTGGAGTGAATTATTCTTCATCACACTTGCCGAGGGGGGATGTTTGTGGGGTCTTTTTTGAAGACCAAAGTGAGGAGGGTTTGTCAGATCTTTCTCAAAAAGAAAAAGAAAGGAAAGAAAGTAAGAAACCCAACTGCTGAGGTGTGCATGTAATGTAATGTAAAATGCAATGATAGCCATGGTGTTGAAGACAGCTGCGCCGAAAGCATGCAAGTTGCATGCAAGGCAGCTAATGAAGTTGGCAAAACGTGTAAACACGTTTTGCCAACCACCAAGGCGTGTGCACTGTAGCACACGCCTTTGAACCCTATAAAAGAGCCCCTCATCCATTGTTATTAGTATCCCAAACGTGTGAGGAAAGATAGAGAGTAAAGTGTTTGAGAGTTTTTTGTAAAGCTTGTATTATAAGCTTTGTAATTCTTTTGTGGGTATATATAAAAGAAGAGTTTTCTCTCAATTCACCTCTATTATTGTGTGTTTATTCACAACAAGTGGTATCAGAGCTACGGTTCCACGGAGGGATCCCGAAATTCAGAAACGAAGTTTCGGTTCGGAAAGTCGATTCCGACGAAAGTTGTCGAAAATCGATTTTGAGCATACCATCGGACTTTTCACGGCGAGACGAGCACGGTGGTATTTTCCGGCGATCAAACGGAGGTCCCACCACGCCTCACGCGCCGCACGCGCCGTCCAGAGAGAGGCCCACTCTCCCCACGCGCATCTCACGCGCCCCACGCGCCCAAAGGTTGAAGACGAAGCTGAGTCATCCGCCACGTCAGCGCCCAGTCAGCGCCACGTCAGCGCACAGTCAGCAGCCCAGTCAGCGCCACGTCACCGCCCAGTCAGCGCCCAGTCAGCGCCACGTCAGCGCACAGTCAGCAGTCCAGTCAGCTGCCACGTCAGCGGTGCCTGGTAAATTTCAGATAGGTCCCTAAACTTTCTGGAAATTACAATTTAGCCCCAATACTTTCAGATATTTACAATTTAGTCCCTGAACTTTTTGTAAATTGCAATATAGTCCCTAAACTTTTCCGTAATTGCACTTTGGCCCCTGAACTTTTGGAAATTGCACTTTGACCCCTGTAATTTCTGGAATTTGCAATTTGGTCCCTGTGTCGGATTTTGACAAACGAAGTGTCATTTCCACCATTTTCGACCATTCCGGACGCAACGGTGAGGTCCGTTTTTTGAAATTCTGCTTAGAATTTTTATGATGGAGGGGAGCAACGGAAAAATGATTTTGTTAACCAGTACAAACTATTTCACATGGAGAGGAAGGATGAAAGACCTTCTGTATGTGAAGGACTATGATGGACCGGTATTTCTGGAGGAGAAACCAGAAGGAATGACCGATGGAAAGTGGGCTAATCTTCACCAGAAAACATGCAGTACTATTCGTCAGTGGATCGACGATAGTATCGTCAACCATGTCAGTGAAGATGCAAATGCACGTACCTTATGGGGAAAGCTGGAGGAGCTTTTCCGAGCAAAGACTGGCAACAACAAGCTGTACTACATCAAGAAGATGATGGGTTTGAAATACCAGGAGGGTACAGCTGTGGCGGATCACATCAACGATTTCCTCGGAACCATGAAGGAATTGTCGGGATTGGGCATAGACTTCGGAGATGAGGTAAATGGCTTAATACTTCTCAATACGTTACCAGAATCTTGGGAAACGTTCAGATCTACGGTGATCAATTCAGCCGCAGATGGGAAAGTCACTATGGAGATGGCAAAGACCAGGATCTTCGAGGAAGAAAAGAGGACGAGAATGCAGGAGTCAGCATCAGCCTCAACCTCAGAAGCTCTAGTGACAGAAAAGAACACCAGAAGGGGGAGGAGTAAAAGCCGAGGCCCAGGGAGATCAGACAAGAACCGAGGTAAGTCAAGAACTAGAGATATTGAGTGCTATCACTGTAAAAAGAAAGGCCATATGAAGCGGGATTGCTACAAACTGAAGAACGAGCAGTCCAGGAGAGATGGTGACTCTAATCAAGAAAGAGTTGCTACTACCACCGAAAAAACCTCCAAAGACTTCTGCATAATGTATGAAGAAAATGTTGTGAATCTTGCCAGCCACGAGACCAGTTGGGTGATAGATAGTGGCGCATCCATACACGCCACATCTCGCAGAGACTTCTTTTCATCTTACACACCAGGGGACTACGGTGCTGTAAGGATGGGGAATGACGGACAGTCCAAAGCCGTCGGTATTGGAGACATCTGCCTTGAAACAGAGAACGGGACAAGGCTAGTGTTGAAGGGAGTCAAGCACATCCCAGATATCCGGTTAAACCTGATCTCAACAGGCAAGCTGGATGATGAAGGTTTCTGCAGCACCTTTAGTGACGGATGCTGGAAGCTCACTAAAGGATCGATGGTCGTGGCACGAGGTAAGAAAGATTCAACTTTGTATTTGATGCATGCTAAACTTTCAAATAGTAGCATAAATACAGTCAACAGTAATGAGGCAGCCGAGTTATGGCATAAAAAGCTCGGTCACATGAGCCAAACAGGGATGGAGATACTACGCAGGCGGAATGTTCTTCCGGAATTGAAGAACTCACACTTACGGAAGTGTGAACACTGCATGGCTGGAAAGCAGAACAGAGTATCCTTCCAGAGCTCCCCGCCTCAACGGAAACCGGAGGTACTAGATCTCATACATTCAGATGTATGTGGTCCGATGCAGATACGAACACTCGGAGGGTCACTGTATTTTGTGACATTATTGATGATCATTCAAGGAAAATTTGGGCATACACCTTGAAGAGAAAAGATCAAGTGCTGGGAGTGTTCAAGGAGTTTCATGCTTTGGTGGAGAGAGAAACCGGCAAGAAACTGAAGTGCATCAGAACAGATAATGGTGGAGAATACAGAGGTCCGTTTGATCAGTACTGCAAGACGCAAGGAATCAGACATCAAACGACACCTCCGAAGACACCTCAGCTGAATGGCCTAGCTGAGAGGATGAACAGAACCTTGTGCGAGAGGATCAGAAGCTTGCTGTCACAAGCCAAGCTGCCGAAGACATTTTGGGGGGAGGCACTCATCACAGCAGTTCATGTTTTGAACATGTCCCCAGCGGTCGCACTGAAAGGTAATGTTCCTAACCAAGCTTGGACAGGTAAAGAAGTGTCATACGAGCACTTACATGTCTTTGGGTGCAAAGCTTTTGTACACATCCCAAAGGACGAGAGATCCAAACTTGATGCAAAGACGCGACAGTGTGTCTTTATTGGCTATGGTCAGGATGATTTCGGCTACAAACTCTATGATCCTGTGGAGAAGAAGATCGTCAGAAGCCGAGATGTTGTCTTTGTTGAAGACCAGACCATAGAAGATATCCGGAATGAGATGAAGACAATGCCCCAGCAATACAGAAATATGAATCCAGAACCTCACACACCGGTGCCAGTACGAGTTGAAGATGAGGTTTCCTAGACATGAGGGTACAGGTGATGAAGCTCCCAGAGATGATGATCATGATCAACCACCAGTACCAGAAGCTACACCAACAGTTCCACAGAGAAGGTCTGACAGAGAGAGGCGACCTTCAACCAAATACTCTGCATATGAGTATGTGCTGCTTACTGACGGGGGAGAACCCGAGAGCTACCAGGAGGCTGTGGAAACAGAGGACAGAGAAAAGTGGGAGGAAGCCATGCAAGATGAGATGAAATCTTTGCATGACAATAACACTTTTGAGTTGGTGAAATTGCCAAGAGGCAAACGGGCTTTGAAGAACAAATGGGTGTACAGGGTGAAGCAACAAGAGCACACTTCACAACCCCGGTACAAAGCCAGATTAGTTTTCAAAGGATTCAATCAGAGGAAAGGCATTGACTTCGATGAAATCTTCTCTCCAGTTGTGAAGATGTCATCCATCAGAGTGGTACTCAGCTTAGCAGCAAGCCTCGACCTGGAAGTTGAGCAGATGGATGTCAAGACCGCATTTCTTCACGGAGATCTGGAAGAAGAAATTTATATGGAGCAACCAGAAGGCTTCAGAGTCAGCGGGAAAGAGGACTTTGTGTGCAGACTCAGGAAAAGCTTATACGGTTTGAAACAGGCACCGAGACAGTGGTACGTGAAGTTTGAGTCAGTTATGGGAGAGCAGGGATACAAGAAGACCACTTCAGACCATTGTGTATTCGTTCAGAAGTTTTCTGACGATGATTTTATCATCTTACTGTTATATGTAGATGATATGTTGATAGTTGGCAGGAATCAATCGAGGATTGATAAGTTGAAGCAGCAACTGAGTAAGTCTTTTGAGATGAAAGACTTGGGGCCAGCTAAACAGATTCTTGGCATCAGGATCGGCCGTGATCGGAAAGCCAGGAGATTATACTTGTCACAGGAGGAGTACATCGAGAAGGTACTTCAGAGATTCCAGATGGACAAGGCTAAAGCGGTTAGCACTCCTCTTGCTACCCACTTTAGATTGAGTTCGAGACAGAGTCCCTCTACTGAGTCAGATAAGGAGGAAATGAAACAGGTTCCATACACCTCAGCAGTGGGAAGTCTTATGTATGCCATGGTGTGCACGAGGCCAGACTTAGCACACGCAGTTGGATTGGTCAGCCGGTTTATGTCAAACCCAGGACGGGAACACTGGAATGCTGTCAAATGGATTATGCGGTATCTTCGAGGCACTTCCAAGATGAGGTTATGTTTTGGAAGCAGCGCGACAAGCCTGTTGATGGGCTACACCGATTCAGATATGGCAGGAGATGTGGATACCCGAAAGTCTACTTCGGGGTATCTGATTACTCTCTCAGGAGGAGCTGTGGCATGGCAGTCGAGGTTGCAGAGGTGTGTTGCACTTTCTACAACAGAGGCAGAATTCATTGCAGCAGCTACAGAAGCTTGCAAGGAATTGCTGTGGATGAAGACATTCGTCCAGGAATTGGGTTTCAAGCAGGAGAAGTACATTTGTACTGCGATAGTCAGAGTGCTATCTATCTCGGTAAAAATTCCACATTTCATTCGAGGTCAAAACATATCGATGTGAGGTATCACTGGATACGGGAGGTCCTGAGCTCAAGGCAGTTAGAACTCAGGAAAATTCACACCGACGACAACGGTGCCGATATGTTCACGAAGGTTTTACCGAAGGAGAAGCTTGAAATCTGTCGTGCCATAGCCGGGATGACAAAACTCTCCACATAGTCAGAGTGGGGAGATTCAGAGAACTACGATTGGCTTGATCCCATCTCAGGGTACGTAGGCAGTCACAGAGATGCAGCCAGGGGAGGATCCTTTGGAGGATCCGGTTTGGATGATTGATGGTCGGCTCAGATTTTGGGAAATCTTCACCGAGGGGGAGATTTGTTGAAGACAGCTGCGCCGAAAGCATGCAAGTTGCATGCAAGGCAGCTAATGAAAGTTGGCAAAACGTGTAAACACGTTTTGCCAACCACCAAGGCGTGTGCACTGTAGCACACGCCTTTGAACCCTATAAAAGAGCCCCTCATCCATTGTTATTAGTATCCCAAACGTGTGAGGAAAGATAGAGAGTAAAGTGTTTGAGAGTTTTTTGTAAAGCTTGTATTATAAGCTTTGTAATTCTTTTGTGGGTATATATAAAAGAAGAGTTTTCTCTCAATTAACCTCTATTATTGTGTGTTTATTCACAACACATGGAAATCAAATGATGCAATATGAGTGAGCGGATACAGATATCAGTAGCTTTGCTTTTAGGTTTAGTGGTTCTAATTAACACACAATTTTTGAATTTTAATATTGCTTTTATTAAACTATCCCACCCTTTATGACAATGTCATGTGCGTATATCAGATTACTTACCTGCCCCTCTTCTTCTTCTTCTTCTTCTTCTTCTTCTTCTTCTTCTTCTTTCTTCTTCTTCTTCTTCTTCTTCTTCTTCTTTAAGATATAAGCAAACCAATTGAATCATGCATGTGAGACATTGCTTTAATATCTTTGTAAAAGGAAGAACAAAACATGGAGAGCATTTAAACCTAATCAACAAAAGATTTTTAATTTTCTTCACCCATAAAAATAATTTAATTCCTTACAAATTTGAACATTATACATTATATAATTTGTGTGTACTAATTAATTAAGCCAAGAAATGACACATGATACTGGGTACGTATAGTTGCCCATCCTTCTGCGTGACTGATCTCTAGACATAAAATAAAGAGCATGCAATGTAGCACCCTCCTCTTCTACTCGATCGTATCATCGTTACACAGTATCCCCATGACACCCCTTAATTCTGAAGCCAACCTAAAATAAGCTTCAAAATCCCCACCACCATTAACAAAGACTAATTAAAGAGAACTAAAGAAGCAGCAAATTAAGAGATTGAGAAAGAGAAAGAAACCCCATATATTCTGTGATCTGACGACGTTAGTAATGAAGAAATCCAAACCAACCCACCTTTAACTTATTACTAGAAAGTTAAAGAAACCAAATTAAGAATAAAAAACAAAAGAGACCCTCCCTCCCAAATAATATTTTACCATGATCCTCCACCTAACATTCCAGTCCAATACCCTGAAAATTCTCCATGTTCTCCTCTATTCTGCTCCATGTGATCAGTACTTGTGCTTGAAACTTGTTTCAAGTCTTCAAATGGAAACAAAAGCCTTCCATTATTATTTTCTTGAACACTGATCTGATGAAGACTCCCATATCCACTTCCAAGCCCATCTAAAGAGAAATTTAGGGTTGGTTTGAAATCTTGCATAGGAAACCCTGTTGGTGTATAAACTGTGTTTGGATCTGCTGCCGGCATCGGCATGAATGAATTCAGCCCTCTTGATGAGAATCCAGTTAGCAGCTCCAAAGCTGAAAGCTGCTGCTGAGATGTTGGAATTAGGTTTTTGTTATTGTTGTTGTCGCTTTCAATATTGGGTACTTGAACAAATTCAGAGATGCTTCTAAACCTTTGAGTAGTGGCATCAGCTGGGAAAGCTAGGTTAAGATCTTGGCCACCATTATCATGGATCTTATTAGGGTTTTCATGTGATGATGACAAACTTGGTGGTGTAACAAGATCAGGAAGCTTCTTTGAACATGATGATGATGATGATGATGATCTCTTGTTCTTTCTTGAACCACCACCTACAGGAATATTTCTCAAAGACCCACCTTCAGTCCAGTACCTTCTACAAGTCTTGCAAAAATACCTAGGCTGAGTGAGACTGTAATTGTTGTAGTAACAAAACTTTGTGTTAGTTGAATTGCACCTTGGGCAGTTCAATGCTTGTTCCTTTTGAGGCCTTGCAGCAGCAGTCTTTGGGCATGTGTTTGTTACTATATCTTCTATTGGTTTCAATACTATCTCCTAGAAAAAGAGCCAAATGCCAAATTAATATTTTTTTTTTTTAAAAAAAAAGATCAAACAAAGAAGATGAGCACTCATTGAAATATTAAAAGGAATAACATGACAAATGAAATTAACAAACTAGAAAAAAAAAAAATTAGTTAGCTTCTTTACACGGTTCAAGATTATATCATCCCACCATAAAGGAGAAAAAGCAAACAATGTAAAAGAAAGAAAGAAAAAAGAAAAAGAAAGGTAAAAGAGAGAGACAAATTAAGTGCAAAAACAATGTTGAAGAAACACATAAATTTACAAAACCAAATTGAGTGGGGACTTTCACTGAGCCATAAACACCCCCAAAAAAAAAAAAAGTATCAAATAAACAAGAAGAAAGAGATCATCTGTATGTACAAATTATGCTTTTATATATGATTAAAAGCTAGCAACCAAAAAGTTTTATAAAGAGATGTGAGGAAGCTACAGGTACCTGTGGCCACTGAGAAGTATCCATGGATGAAACTGAGGAGAAGAAGAATTGAGGGTGTTTTGAAAGAGAGAAAAAATTAAACCTTTTTTTTTTCTTGAAACTGGTTATTAAATCAGGAAGAGGAATGTTTTGTGATGGATTTTAGTGAATGGAAGTTCTAATGTATCTCTTGATCACCTGTGCTTTATGTGCTGTCGGAGTGTGTTATGTGTTTTATGAGAGAGAAAGAGAAAGAGAGTTGTACATGTGATATCAAATTTTAATTATTCGTCAAGTCATTATTTTATTCTGAGTGGGAATATTTGTCCAAGTGTAACTATATATTAATTGCTACAAATTATATAATAATTCAATTTGTATTATATATATGAAATGAAACTTCGAAGGTTGGTTTTTGTGTACGTATATCCTTCTGCTATTAGTGGCTTAATGTAAATCGAATTCTCTCTTTTTCTGACCATAAATGACACTGAAGATTTTCTCATGTGTTTTGATCTCTTGTCTTAATTTGCATTTTTGTTTATTTATGTTTCTTTAATTAATTAATTTGTTTTAGCTTTCGGCTGCTTACTTGTCAAATCCCTTAGTAAAGAAAAGTATTACTTTGTGTGAAAGCATACCCCGAACAAGCGAAGCAATATTTCACTATAGACTATAGTTACAGTGAAAAAGTTCTGCCCATTTAGTAAATACTTGTCATTTAGATTTTGTCATTAATTAAAATATTATATATCACATTGAGATAGTACAATTGCTTTATGCATGAGGATGTAAGCACTCATTTGTCCCCAAGGGGTGTGGCTTGGTGGTGTAGGGTCCAGGATCTCATCTTGAGGTTCTGGGTTCGAATTCAGGGGTACACTTCTTGTAAGAGTCTGGGACAGCCAGTGGTTTTACCTGCGCCGCGGCCCAGAATTGATGGTTTGATGGCGGGGTTTCCATCGTTTCCAAACAAAAAATGTAAGCACTCATTTACTATGTGCATTTCCTGGAAAGCAAATAAATATTCGACAGAAACAAAATTAACAGCAGTAATAATAATAATAATATACATATATTAAGTACATGGCCGGTCTTCGGCTATGTCTCCGGATTTTTTAATTATAGTTTTTAAATAATAAATAAATAAGTGTTAAGAAATTTTTATATTATAATATTATTACGGTTAAGGATTCCAAATATAAAAATAGCATTAGGTCCCGAGAATTTGAGGACCGACTCTGATTAATTATCATACAAATTGAGTATGATGGCAAAAATGAAACCTAAACCTGTACCCATTTGTAATACAACACACACACAGTCGTGGAAAGTGACTTGGTTGCACCAACAACCGGTATTACTTTACCTTCATGCAAGCCTAGTCATGATCCTACGTCCATTTAAATACATCAATACTTTTTTTTATTTGAAATCCATGTTATTAAGAAGAGATCGACGTCTCAAAGGGGTGTGGCTTGGTGGTGTAGGGTCCAGGATCTCACCTTGAGGTTCTGGGTTCGAATCCAGGGGGTGCACTTCTTGTAAAAGCCTGGGACATCCGGTGGTTTTACCTGCACCGCGACCCAGAATAGGTGGTTTGGTGGCGGATTTCCATCATTTCCAAAAAAAAAAAAAAAAAAAAAAGATCGACTTTGTTTACAATTATTTTCACCTGCTTAGATAACTCTTTCAATTTTATATGTTTTGTTTGGCACGATTAATTATAAGTTTGTTTGGCCTACAATAAATTGATTATGCTTCCAAAGAAATGAAATAAAATTTTATTCTACATTAATTAACACACAAGGAGACTTAAGTCACTACTCACATATGTGGAAAGAGAGATGATTTATCACCCAACTATAAATAGATTAATTTACCCCCAAAATAAAGAAATATATGAAATATGTAATATCCAGCTACATCAATTCATCACCACCATCAATGCATAAACATCCACGGCAACTTTAAGTGAGTTTGAAAATAGTGCAAGATTACAAACAAACTTTAGGTGGATTACTATTCATTTGTTGACAATTGAGCCTTGTATTTGGATATAAATTGAGAGCTCAAAATCACCCCAAAAATATTAAGCTTCAAGAGAGAAAGCTTAGAGGGTGTGTATAAGTGAGATTTTTATAAAGAGTTTCAATACTTGTAATTTCTATTCATGTAACTAATAGAATCGATTTTTTCTCAAAAACACTCTATAATAGTCAGAGAATCACAACAAAATAAATATATAAAACAAGTTATATATATATAATTCAAGCGAATGAAAAATAGATATATATATATATATATATATATATATATATATAATATATATATATATATATATATATGTTGACGAGTGATTTTCGTCCCAGTGGCAGTTTCGAGATAACCCTCCTGAGACAATTCTCATTCAACCTTGAATTTGTTTGGTTATGGGGAGACCAAAGGCAAATATAGTAAAATGCAAGAAATAAACACACAAAGTCGACAAGAAAAGTTTTAACGTGGTTCGGCGGAGCGAGTCTTGCCTA
This sequence comes from Zanthoxylum bungeanum, assembly GCA_019454045.1. NCBI lineage: Eukaryota > Viridiplantae > Streptophyta > Magnoliopsida > Sapindales > Rutaceae > Zanthoxylum > Zanthoxylum bungeanum. Next base: position 73,648 of record SKCR01030686.1, on the reverse strand, counting down.
CGTCCACTGGCACAAAATGGTGGGGTTGTATTTATTACCGAGACTAACTCGGCCGACCTGTTTGGGGTGAGGTCTAATCGAAACCGAGCTGTTTACATTTCGGGTTTTTACAAGTGGTGCCCACCCTCTCTTTGTTACAAGTTTCGCTCCCTTTTTTTTCTCTTTACAAATGAATTTTACTTTTCTTAAATCGGCCCCCCTTACAAATGATCATATCTTTCCTTTATATATTCCGGAAATACGACACTGTTCCTCTAGCTTTATGACGTTTCTCGCGTGGTCTCCGACTGATTGACGGGCTCTCTGTCGTCTGACGGTCTGTCACATCAATCTGTTTTCTCCATTACTATATGCAATAATAATTATGCCAGCCTGTAAAGATCCTCCAAATAATGACACGTATCGGAGGGAAAAATCCAACCACTCTGATCCCACGTCGGTCTTCAAGAGGTCGGCCAGATGATATGTCGAGTTTCCCAAAATGTTCCTGTCCTGATTCGAAATATCCAAACTCATCAACTCGTTACAGGAGGTATGACAAATCCAAACCGAGCTTTCGGTCTAATGTGGTCGGTATCGGTTCTGATGTCGTCGGTCTCTGAAATATGTGTCATGTTGTGTCATCCGGTCGGTTATACATGAGAAACTGGACCCGAGCTATACGCCGGGTTGAAGACAAGCATATACCCTCTGAGCATTGGTCATCCGGACGAGGATAATTCCCTCTCTGCCCTTGCCGAACTGTTCAAATACCTTAATCGCAGAAATCTCCAACAATAATATATATTTAATGACCTTACAAAATTTGAAAAGAATAATTAATGACCTACAATTCTCAACAAACAAAAAAGGTAAAATGAGAGATATATATATGTTGAATTATGGGTCATGTTAAATGTGAATTAATTACTTTGGTTTTTAAAGTTTCATTGATATTAATATATTACAATTCCTGTACGTACGGATTGTTATTGAAATCACTACCCCACACACACACGGGGTCCCTTAACCGATCACATGCATTAAATTAGTATGATTTTTTTTTTCTTTCACTTGTCACTTAATTAGATTCGAATGGTCTGGGTCTGGGTCTGGGTCTGGGCACTCCACTGTGTGCGAGCTAGCTAGCTAAGCCAAGTCATCCAAATTTTGAGCAGTAACATCTTGTTGTTGCATGATTAGCTCTATTATTTATATACATTTCTTCTTCTTCTTCTTCTTCTCTTCTTCTTCTTCTTGTAAGTAATGGGTCCATCAACACAACTTACTGTTATTATTATTATTATTATATAATTAATTAATACTATCACACTCACCCCCATCTCATAATTTTAACATGCACACGTGGAATCCTTGCAATGGCTCTTACTCCATCATAAATAATCCTCTTAATTAAGCTTCCAAAATGGAAAATCATCACCATCATCATTACTTACTCACCGTAAGTTTGTTCATCGAGCATTTGCCAAACAAATGTTTACAAGTGTTTTTATATAAACCATTTCATATTCTACAATTATTTTATCTGTGATATCATATCATATATATATGGTGTCATTACTATGCAGTCGAGTGGAGACTGGCGGCGAATAGAAGCCGTCAGATGTGGGGCATCTTTGATGGTATAGAACGCATCAAAAGCAGCTGATCGCACGGCTAACGAAACGCGTCCCATCAAAAGCAGTGGTGCAGCGTCTGTAGTGTAGTGGGTGGTCGAGGAGCTGTTGTCGTCTTATGGGGACCACCTTTAAAAATTAAAAAAATAATAATTAATAATAATAATAAATCATGCGCATGCCAAATCAAATCAAATCAACTTCAATTCCAAGTCAGGAATCTAATCACAACCGTCTGATCACAAAAAAAATTAAAAAAAAAATTAAAAATTCCCTTCAATCACCAACCTTCTGCCTCGATGATGTCATGTTATTGGTTCCCCTATCGACGTGGACGGCAGGTGCTAGTGGGTTCCACGTAAGCGTCACAAAATGGTGACTTTGAAAAGCCACCTTCATCACAAAGGCCGGCGCTGAAATTAAGTTCAGGAATTTTATTAAGCAATAATCTCTTCTTCTTTGGACCATAAATTTTGCTTTGAAAAATTACCCCAACTCTCATATTTACTTCAAACTGTTGGAAAGATATTAGAGACAAGTTTAATTAACTTTGTGTGTTTAGTTGAAGTATTCGGTGGGCACTAATTAAGGGAGATCCCACTGCAACATATATATATATATCATGTGGTACGTTCAGTTAGTAATACATATTACATGAAAATAATAGATTTGAGATTCGGATTCCGCACAGAACATTGTGTTAATAAAATAAAATAAAACCGAGATCCCCACTCTACCAAATGGTGTAGGGTAGTGATGTGGACCTCCCAACATTAGAAGAAAAGCACAGAAACCATAATGATAATGAAATGGTGAAAATTTTCATTATTCTTTTTTTTTTCCTTCCCATTTATATGCATAGCTTTTGCAAGCCGAACCTAAAGGATAGATCTTACTTAGGCTAAAATTGTCAGTGCCCTCTTTGTTTGTTAGTAGTGGTGCTTGAAATGCCCAGAGCCAGAGGAAATTGAAAAAAAAAAATCCATGATCCTTGTACTTTTTTGGACCGCAAAGACAAAGCCCATGTTATTAGTAGCCTGGGGCTATATTTTTGATTTATGGAAGTGTTTAAAATTATAAACGCAGGAAGTTTCTACTTTCCTATTCATATTTGATATTAGTGGGCTGGCTCAGTTCACTCTTGGTACATAATCACAATGGTGTTTAATTCAAATCTTAAAAGAATCATAAAGGACAACTACTCTCCCATAAATCATAAGAAAGTCAAAAATCATCAAATAACACATTTTAAATAGTCCCCCCATTTGTTGTTTTGATCTTGAAAATGTCAAACCACCACCCCCCCCCCCCCCCCCCCACTAACTTTCTTTCAATTGGGAATATTATGTAATAAATAAAATAATAAGGATTGTACTTTTAATTATAGTTGTCCAAATAATGTTATTTTTTATTTTTTATATTCTCTCAAATTAATAAATGTGTCTTCTGGTCTATTCAATTTTATAGCATATTTATTATACAGATAAATCCTTATAGTATGCTTGATTTGGCTGGACTGGGGATCCTATTTTATAATTAACTTTAATGTAATTTAAAACTCTTGAATTTCCACTATTAAATAAGTGAGTATAAATCATTGATTTTCTTCCTTGAGTTAAAATCATTCACAATTACATAATTCATATCAATCTTATTTAGTTGAAAAGAGTTATATTTATATAGACATGCAATACCTTAAAATAATTGAAGTTTTAGATCGAGATTATTATTCATACAAATCCAGATGCAGATGCAGATGCATGCATTGTGGTTGAACGAGCCCTGTCCCACGCCATCGACTTCTGCATTTCTTTTACCGTATGATTTCTCATTTCTTAATAATAAAAAAATTGCCAACCTAATTGATGAACCACCCCTATATATATATATATATATATATATATATATAATTGATTCATACTATTAATAAAGTTAAATGGATTTATTTATAATTGGTCGGTTGCCAATACCAAGGGGCAAGGAGTGATGATGTGAATACAAATTAAGGTCAATATTTTAATTTCCCTCATGAATAAATATAATGGTTAATTCTTGTGATCAGATCAATGCCAGAAGCTCAAGTCAAAGATTTTCCAATCCACTGTGAATAAAGAATGATAAATGCAGAAAAACATATTTAAAAACACCATCATATCATTCATACCTATCTTCAAAAACTTCAAATTTCATATATACCAAAATACCAGCTGATCAATGATCTGCAAACACTACTGAATAGATATAAGCTATTTTGGATAAATCAATTTATTTATCTTAGGATTCAGTTCTTTTTCTCTAAAGTGCTGCCAAAAGTGTTCATCATATATACAAGCCGAAAGAAAAACTTATCTTAAGTTTGTTTAGATAGTTCTATTTATTGGAGGCAACTTTTAAAACGAATGGGGAATTTATGATTGTTTAATTTTACTGTCATTTGTTGAAATCGTATTTGTGAGAATTTATGAAGATAATATATATCAACATTTGCTTAAATTAAAACTACAATGAGAAGTCTTTATATAGGTATTATACAACTATCATATTAAATACACAATAATACAACTACCAACTATACATTACACAACTACTAACAGCTAACTATACAACTAACAGTATTAACATATTCTTTCTACATATAGTTTCAAAGAGGTATAATTTGATAGCAAATGACTCAAAACTTGATTGTTAGATCATGAGTTTGAGCTCGTTCTTATAAGAGTCTAGAGTCAGAAAATTTACTTTTTTCGTTTAAGCTCGGATCGGATGATTTAGTGACGGGTTTCTAACATTTATTTGATGGATGTAATTGTATATTTGGTGATAGAAGCTGCCATCTTTGATTAGCACTAGCAGATGTCCATTATTGACCACAATTTTGCATAATTTACAGTATTATTATGATTCTATTATACTTCCGTGTGCTACCCATTTATCATGCTTTAATTGTGAGATCATTACAATATATATCCCACCTGAATTCGGTGTTATATTGAATTTTGTATAAATGATGATTGTAGTTTTTATATAATGTTTAAAATACAAATGAGTCATAATCATATGACATAATATTATGAAAAGTTTATCACAAATCAATTTAGTACTCAATCTAAATTTTGTATTCTCTCTGTTTTTAAAATAATAATTTTTAAATAAATTTAAATATCTTATACAAGGATAGTAACAATTCGAATATGTTATTGATGAGAGATTTTTTGGTGCAACAGTGGTATGGGTGACGTGATACCACAAGCGAATTAAAAAATGACATGTAGAGTTTCTTCACCTATTTTTTAGTTGTTTTTTAATTTTTAGCACACGTGGCAGTGGATGATTAGCTTGTTGCATGGATGACGTGGTACAACTGTTGCATAGAAGATTTTCTCGTTATTGAGATTTCAATATTTATATCTAATATGTTCAACCAATAAGTATAAAAACTGCACCAGTAGCTGATCATAATATACTTTACTCATATTCACATGAAAATTTTACCTTTATTAGTACAAAAATGCCAATATCCAACCAACAAAATTAAAAAATTATACCCGTACATAATCCTAATGAATCGAACTCTCACTTATTTCAAGAGGAAATCTTCCATCCCTGATCCTTGCAAAATGCAAACTATTCTTTTACTGTAAAAGAAAAATTAAATAATGCCAACAAAGTCCACTAGAAACTTCAAAATGTTCAAAGTCAAATTCGTGAGTTGACACTTCACCTATTTCATGAGCTTCGCACCAATTTAAAGTTACAAAACAAATTGTCGTTGTCGAAAATAAAATTCAATTCAATCAAAATTATAAATTAATTTCATAATATTTAAACCTATGATTCAATAAATAAATAAATTAAACACAGAGAAATAGATAGCACACAGTTGGTCGGGGAAAATTTTCCACTCTTTTAATTGAACAATTCGAGCACATATAATATATATATTTATTGGAAATCTATTCAACATATTTCATATAAATTTTTCCGGGGATGCCCAGATCATGAGACCAAAGTACCAACCACCAACCAAATCGACACACGAAAGATTTTTTTATTTATTTTGGCGCGTGTTACAGTAACTTGAATACGAGAGACACTGACGAGAGAAAAAAAAAAAAGAAGGAAAAACAATCTTTTACTTTCATCTTGAAAGACCTTTTCCTTTTGCTCTCTGCCGACTGACACGGAAACGGAGGCTATTTGTTTTGACCTTTCCATTCTTTTTTCTTTTTTTCATTATTTAAAAACTGTATTTTATTTTTATGTTATTCATTGCCTCTTCAAGTGGGAACTTGACAACTTTTTGCGAGGGAGAGGTTTATTTCGGAAGTGGGAATCCTTTTACATCTCTGGGCCGTGGCTTTACTCAATTTTCATGTTCACCCAGGTCAGCATATCACTTGCTTGATTTGATTTATTTGTAACTTCTTTTGTTAAATTCTGTTCTTTGATTGTTTATTTTTGTGTCTCTAGATCTGTTTGCTGTTTATATTATCTTCAACTTTATGGATTTATATTTGTTGATTGATTTTATACATTGGGTTGTGTTTCTTCTTTAATGAACCAAATATCTGTGTCATTTAGATGGAAAGTTTGTAACTTGACAGAGGATTTGATAAAAAGTTCCGATTTTTTAATTTGTTTTTGATTCAGAAGTTAATGGGTTAAGACTTAATTGCAAGAAGCATGACGGGTGTTTATAAAGAAGAGGAAGAGGATAACTTTTATGATACCCGTGAAGCGATCTCTTATGTGTCTGATCGTGATTCGGATTGTTCTGAGGGCTGTAGTTTTAGTGTTTCAGGTTATTCACAGTACGAAATTTGGACTAAATATCCTGAAAGTGTTAATGAGCGACGGAGTAAGTTTTTAAAGTCAATGGGTTTGAGTTTGGATCAAAATTTGATTAATGCAGAGGATTCAGAGGATGAATCATGTGATAAAATTCAGCTGGATATTGATAGAATTACAGAAAATGGCGAGGCGGTGTTAAGGACTTCGGGTTTTGGAGACGAGATATACTTCAATCAATCATCCATGTCCTCCAAGTTGTATGAAGCACCAGAAGTATTAGAAAATATTGCTTTAGAGGATAGTGTTGTGTGTAGAAGCAATAATTCAGATAAGGAAGTGGACTTGGTATTGAGTGACAGTGGTCAAGATGAGAAACAGATCAGACTACAGGAATCAGGTTCGAGTCAATCTGTAAGTTTTCTTGATTTTCTGAGAACTTCTGGGTCATCATCTCCTTTGGTTCAGCAACTTCCAAGTAGAAGAGGTGATGAGGCAAGGGATTTGGTAGATGCAAAAGGGAAAGTTAAGAGGGGTTGGTTAAAGAAATTAGCTGTCGTGGCTCGTATTATCAATAGACATGGGACTACTAGTTTGAAGCCTGGTGACCATGAATTAACATTGGGGGCAAGGATGCGAAGAGTTCGTGTACATCCATTGAAAAAACGATCGAAGGAACTGTCATCCCTTTATACTGGACAAGAATTTCTTGCACATGAGGGGTCAATTTTGACAATGAAGTTCAGTCTTGATGGACGATACTTGGCCAGTGGCGGGGAAGATGGTACTTTGAGGGTGTGGAAGGTCATTGAGGATGAGAGATTGGACGGATTTGATATTCAAGACAGTGATCCTTCATGTCTATACTTCACAATCAATAACCTTTCCCAACTGACTCCTGTAGATGTAGATAAAGAGAGAATAGATAAGTCGAAGAGTTTGATAAAATCATCAGACTTGGCTTGTGTTGTTTTACCGCCAAAGGTCTTTCGCTTATTAGAGAAGCCTTTGCATGAGTTCCGGGGACACAGCAGTGATGTTTTGGATCTCTCATGGTCTAATAATGGGGTCAGTATTATGACATTTAATTTTACTTGGCGGATTCCTTTTCTGATAAAACTTCTATTCATCTTCTAGAATTTTAATGTAATTGAATCATAAAACTAATGTTGCTGGTATCTTCGTTGTATCCACTTCAGTTTCTTCTGTCATCCTCTATTGATAAGACGGTTCGTCTTTGGCAAGTGGGAATTGACAGATGCCTGAGAATATTTTCTCATAATAACTATGGTGAGCCTCTTAATGTTCGTGTGCAGTCAATGGGTTGATGTTAGTTAGTTAATCTGAATGGTTGTGATGTGATGTCATTTCGCTCTCATTTTTTTTCACATTGATATGGTAACATTGTTGTTATTATTGCAGTGACTAGTGTTGCTTTCAATCCTGTGGATGATAATTATTTCATTAGTGGCTCAATTGATGGGAAGGTTCGCATCTGGGAAGTGCGTCGCTGTCAGGTTATTGATTATACTGATATAAGAGAGATAGTCTCTGCTGTGTGCTATCGCCCTGATGGAAAGGTTAAGCGAAATTATGCTTCTTGCTTCTTGACAATAAAATGAAATGTTAAATAAAAGGTCTTTTCTAAAGAAATATCTTTGCTTGATTATGGCAGGGAGGAATTGTGGGTACCATGACTGGCAACTGCCGTTTCTATGATATTATAGGTATGCATATATATGTTTTGAAGCCAACTTTATATTTGTTAGCAATGTTAGGACGTAGGTCATTGAGTCATCTAAAATAATCCAAAGTGAAGAAAATGTTATTAGACAAAAAATTACTAAATTTTTTGTCGTCAATTGATCACGTTTTGTATGCGACAGATAATCAATTGCATCAGCAAACTCAAATAGGCTTACAGGGCAAAAAGAAGTTACCAGGCAAGAGGATAACTGGCTTTCAGGTGGTTAAAAGTTTAAATTCACTATTTTGTGGATGCGAACTAATTTGTTTCAGCCTTTTCTCATTAATTTAGCTGGAGAAAAGACTTATTATGGTTATTTCATCTTCTAGTTTTCTCCAAGTGATCCCAGCAAAGTAATTGTCACGTCTGCTGATTCGCTAGTCCGAGTACTCTCTGGGGAGGATGTCATTGGCAAATTCAAGGGTGGGTTATTAAGATTTTTACATTTTTGAGACTTATAGTCTCTTAGACGTTTTACATAATTTGAGCTCTTTAAAACTCAGTTCCTGATTGTTGAATTTTAAATTGTTTCATCTTCCAGCATCAGGCTTTCGAGTTGCAGGAAGCCAGATGTTTGCAACTTTTACCTCAGATGGGAAACATGTCGTCTCAGCCAGTGAGGATTCCAATATCTACATATGGAACTACATGAACCAGGACAAGTCCTCTTCACGATCAAAGAGCATTTTGTCTTGTGAGAGTTTCCTATCCCACAATGCATCAGTTGCTATACCTTGGTTCGGCATGGAAACCACGTCCGCGACACTTCCATCCCCAACATTTGGTGCGAATATGCAGAGCAATAGCCTAAAAACCCAGCATAACCATCACAGTCTAGGAGGAGATTTACACCAAAACATGCCTCACTCTCCATCCGATTGTTTCTCACACGCACGGGAGTTCTTTTTGGAGTACATGACTAAGAGTGCAGCAACTTGGCCAGAGGAGAAACTTCCCAATGCAAGTCCAAAGGGAGTTTCACTCTCACCTCTATGTAAATCAAAGTTAAAGCTTTTGAAGAGTGCTTGCCAAAGCATTTTAAGTAACCCGCACTTGTGGGGTCTTGTGATTGTTACTGCAAGCTGGGATGGACGCATTAGAACCTATCTCAATTACGGGTTACCTATTCGCATCTGAGATCCTGAACACTTGTAGCAAATCTCTGTCAGGATTTTGCTTTGGTTGTTGGGCATTTCTAAGACAGCAAAGGATAGGTTCGTATGGCCCTTCTGTATATGTGCAGTTCCAGTACAGATAACAGATAAGAGAGGATTTTATTTTATTTCATATATTTATCAAATGTACATTTCCATTCATGCTGTGCCAGGTGGCATGTATTTTTTTTAATATTAAATATATTAAGTTGAATGTATCATTTCATATAAAGGTTCATTATATGATTCTTTGATTTGTTTAAGCACTGTTGGTCGTAAAAGTTCAGAAAATTCTTGCGTATAATATGAGCACACGCTCGCTCAGGACAAAAAAAAAAAAGACGTGGTGGATATTTGATTATGTGGAAATAAATTATATGCAATTTTTTGGCTTTTTATACTACTCTACTAAACAACTATCACTTGTTTTTGTTTTTGTCTTTGTCGCATGGTGCTTCAAAAGCAATCTAGAGTGTTCTGCTTCAGAATTGATACTGACAATAATGTACAGGTTATTCATTAGGTTTATAATAAAGAATTAAAGTTACAGTAGTTACCAATATGATAACTAATGCAACAGTAATCATATTCACTGTGGGAATTTTTTTTCCCCCGAATTTTCAATCAATAATCAATAATGTATGTTTCTATAAGTGTAATTATATGTCCATGAGTGCTCCTCAATTATCCTAAATTTTAAAGATTTTATGAGAATTCTTAAAATGAGGTCATGTTTATATAAGATAATAAAAAAATTAAAATTATTTTATACAATTAAAAATTAAAATTTCCTAAGACTTAAAAACTCTAATTTACCGCCTGTATTGACGGTTGAACACCTCGGCATGTGTCATGGTAACCCTTATTTATAGATTCAAAGAGGACGTTGCCGTGGAATTTAAACAATCATTTTTGATATTATGGGCTCTTTTGTATTTGTGATGATACTATGGGCTCTTTTGGAGAGCCCAGTTTGTCTTGGGTCTTGGAGCCCAATATAGTTGGTTTACATTTTCTATGTTGACAAATGGCATGCCGGTTGTGTCCTTAACAAGAAACCGACTTGTCATTCATTGTAAATCAAAATGGAAAAACCGACTTAGGTTCAAATTTAGAATTTTGATACATTATTCTCTTATCCAACAAAAGCCAAATTTTTATGTCCCGTGTCTTGCCTAAAGTAGTAGCTGCTGCTAGCTAGGCTGCGTCTGTTTCAGATCTTTGTCAACTTGATATCACAGTGTTTGATAAATACACATTTATAATTAATACAGATAATTATGTTAATTAAAAACAACTTTTACTTAATACAACTAGTGGTGGAAAAACAAATTAACGAATCGAATTTGTATCAAATCTTAAACGAATCGAATCAAAATGTGATGGATTCGTATTCAATTCGTTTATTAAACGAATCATAATATCATGATTCATATTCGATTCGTTTATTAAACGAATCGAATACGAATATTCGTTTAATCGTGATATTATTTAATAAAATAATTTACCACATTTGATTTGTTTTAATTCTTCATAAATATATACATATGGAATATGTAATTAATATATTTACTAAAATTACTTCACAAAATATCGAAAATATTACATTTTCTATGGTAATTAGTTATAATTTCTCGAGTCTTAATTGAAAAATAACAAGAACTGATAAATAAAAATAATAAAATGAATCATGACCCAAATTACCACCACTAGTGGTGAGGGAAGTCGAGAGAGCCAATCAGGAAAATCCTTAATAGAGTAGTAGGAAAGAAATTTGGAAAAGATCTTATCTTAATTTCATTCCACTTTGGTGATGGTCAAAGTAGAATGCTTACGTGTAAATATCCGTGTTATTCACATGGGTGTTTATTTTGATTGAAATGAATGCACATATGCTTTTCATCAAACAGGTATGTTGAATGCATCCTAAATATTAAGGGTAATAATTATTTATATAGTCCCATGTGCACCGAAAGGGACATGTCACCAAATGTTCATCGATATATATATTAATAATTATGACTTATGAATCACATCAAAAATGGCCCTCCCTCTAATTAAGATCCCAAGCAAATTAAAGACGTGTGATCATGAGACATATATAAGTCATGGCAAAAATAGAGAGGCCCATGCATTTGCCCTATGGCTTTTAAAATGTTAATTGGAATATATGTAAATTAAAAATGAACAATTAATATTTACAATTTGCAATATTATGATACCAAACGAGAGAGAGAGAGGTATGGAAATTTTCCTTAGCTTAAACGCATGTTTCTCCTCCACCACCAAACCCCCCTATGGCGCATGTTAGTTTAGTAGGACCCATGCACTTACCCTAAAGACTCTTCTACATTTTAAATCAACCACCACGTGTACAAGCTTACCCCATGTTCATATATATATATATATATATTCCCCAACTTATATATTCTTCTCATTTATATTTGTTTATTTTAATTAGTTTTAAGGGGGCCGGGCCGGGGGTATATACTTTCTCTACTCCATAATCAATCATTTTATAATTATATAAATAACAAGAGAAGAGAATTGTCTAAGCAATGAGTTCTTTTTAAGTACACAAACCCATTACATATAAAGTAGCTAGCTAGCTGCTCAGAACTTACACCTACCAACTCATAACACTACATTTTTAATTACCTAATTGATGATTAATATCTTTAATCTCTATCTAATAGTACTAGCTAATTAATTTACTCTAATCAATTAGCTTGTATATATTCATTTTACTAGTGTGTATATATATGATTCCAAAGTTAATCTCCTTTTTTTTTTTTTTTTGGCCCTACTTGGGATCGATCGTTTTAATCTTTGTCATTGATTGGATCAAAAACTGCTTTAGGGTCTCTAGAAACCAGAAGTTCAGAGGCAGCCCATAATCTGGCAGCTTCGTTTGAGTTTGATCCCAGTTTTGATGTCCAAGCTTCGTTGCAATCAGCAAAATATTTTCCAGACACGTTCATTAGCCTCGGTTGAATTGCTACGTAACAAGTTGTAGCAGCACCCTACAAAATATAAATACAAAGGAAATATTAATAATACTTTTTTTCATTTTCTTTACTTATATCTGGGGTTTGTTCAATGATTAGTTGTGTGATCCAAACTTTAATTACCTGAGGAATGGTCTTTAGGAGCTTTGAGGTCAGAAAAAATACAAGATCTGCATAACAATTAGTGTTGATAAGCTTATTTTAAATTAACTTTGAAGAAATTAAAGTGTCACGTCACGTCACCTGTGATAAAGCCTTCTCGTTCTCTAGTTAGTCGGGTTCTCACGATCCCAGGATGAACGCAATTCACAGTCACGTTGGCTTCCATTTTCTGCAAATATTAATATTAGAAAAATTAATCAACAAGAAAATTCAAAAAGAAAACAACAGATTTCGCTTTCTATATTATTATTTACTATTTCAAATAATTATTAAATACACACGTATTACATATTTATAATTTATAATTTATAAAATATACCTTGAGCCTATGAGCAAGCTCCTTGGTGTGCAAAACGTTAGCGAGCTTCGAGAGAGCATAAGCACGTGTCGCATCGTAATGACTGGAGACACCAAGACAAAAATTTCAATAATATTATTCCAAACAAATACGAGGGAAACCAACAAAATTCTTTTAAAAAAAAAGTCAAATCCCCTATCATTTATTTCATCACCAGTCCAATTAATTAACTAATTAATAATCATTAATTAACACTTTGTGATTTTGTTTGTTCATTACCTTTTGTTTCGGGATATCTGTCCGAGATATCGGATCATATCGCCGGAGAACCAGCCGTGAATACTCGATGATACGTTCACTATTCGGCCTTGCATGCCGGTTACTTTTGAGGTTTCAATCATCTTCTTTATCAACAATTTAGTCAACAAAAAGTGACCTGAAAATTCATCAAAAATATTTTAAAACTGTCAGCTATTATCGTTCATTAAAACAAATATATATATATAGAGATAATTATTAATAAAATTCAATTTTGTTCTGTAATATTTACCAAGATAATTAGTCGCAAAAGTCATCTCGATTCCATCTTCAGATACTGCATGCTCGTGCGCAAACTTGCCAGCGTTGTTTCTACATCATCAACCCAAAACAAACAAATATATATAAATAATAAAACTCAAGTTAACTAATTAACTTTCCATCATTTTATCAGCAATCAAACAAGACAGAAATGCATTCAAATATATTTTTTTTGGAAAAAAAAAATTGAAGTTTTGTACGTACATGAGGAGATTGAGAGGCAACTTGAGAGACTCAAACTCTGAAACGAAGTTACGAACAGAGTTGAGAGAGCTAAGATCAAGAGCCATAATAATAATCTCAGAGGCGCGACACTCAGAATCAGAGAGAACACGAGCCTTGGCTTCCTCAGCGGCTTTAAGGGTTCGAGCCGGTAGCACTAACCTCACCCCTCGTTTGGCCAACACGCGAGCCGTCTCCGCTCCTATCCCTGACGTAGCTCCTATTAACACCACAAGTATCATGTGTATAATATATATAACTCATCGAAATTAATTGATCTATATATTGGCTTAAGCCTTTTAAATGATTTATAAACTTACCCGTAATGATGGCGGTAACGGAGCTCAAATCAGGACAGCCTTCGGTGACTTGCTCTGCGGTGGTCTTGGAGCCGTAGCCGCTGACTCCAGCTGCACCGAGTAGGTACTTCACAGTTTCTAACATAACTTACGTATTTTCAATTTTGTAGAGAGCGTAGAGGCTAAACATAAGCAATAAAAAGGGCTTGTCAGATTTTGGTGCCAGCCCCGCTTTGCATTTAAGAGAAAGAGATTGAAAATTATTGGGTTTGATTTAGGGCTAAATCAGAATAGAGGGATAAGATTACATTTAATAATTGGTGGAGAGGATTGGATATTTGGCATTGATCGATCAAGTTAAAAAATTGTTTAATTAATTATTGATTTTGGGGTCTAATCCTTCAATTAAATTTTATTTTATTTTTTAATTACAGAGGTTTAGTTGTTTGTCTGTTATTATGCGGGTTAAGGATCGGTAAAGACGGAACTTTTTATTTGAATAAATCGGCAATTCATCGACCTTTTTTATTTTTTGGGAAATGGAACTAGCTAGTACCGGAAAGTGCCCATATGTTTGACCTTCTTGTTGGGAAATGACAACACTGTGACGTTTTAATTTATTAGGAGTATGCTGTAAGATTCATTCACCAGCTTATAGATTAAAAATAATTAAATGGGGTTCTCGAGAAAATGAATAAACAAAATTTCCTGAATTGATTATAAATTCGTTTAAATTTCGATTTCGCATTAATTATGCCTTCTGAACTCAATTTCTATATCAGTATATGTAAGTAGTTTATGAAGTTTTTGTATATACAGAGTATAAAGAGTAGCATAAAATTTGAAATATTTTTAATATAAATTCAAGTACATCTTTTTTTTGAAGTTCTAAATTTGTATATCCATGTCGTTTTTCGAAAACTATACAATTATATGGTTTCACGCATATTTGTTCAACAACTTAAATGTTTTCTAAATCAATATATATATATATATATCAAAGATTTAGTTATGTCTTTTATGGTATAAGTATAAGTGTTTGCTGATTTTTATAATTCACACCAAAATAATTTGCTAGTTTTGCAGGTTGACAGTTGAATTTGTGAGCCAAAAACTTATGGTAGCTATTCTAGAGACGATGGATTACTCGAGCTATAGGCACCCATCTGAGGATCTCTTGGAAGTGTCTGAAGAATTTTAGTAGTTGTGTCTTATATGTTCATGAGTTTGTATGTGTCCGAAGTACGTGCTGAGCATGAAAATTACATATTTAGAAAAAAAAGATTTGATTTATACGTACTATTATGGGCACATAACTATCAAGTATGGATGATGATCATTTGATTGTGTCTTGAGTAGTGGACCTGAGGTCCTCATGTGCATTTGATATTCGTTACATGTTATATTATGGTGCTGTATTGTATTTCAAGTTGTATAAAATTAGGACGCATCATGTCCGTTTTTCTGTTAATCTGAGGCTTATGGAAATGATCAGTTCAGCACTTCAGCTCATCTCCTATCAGTAATGTCCCCATTTTATCCTTGTAAGATATGAAATTAAAATTGATTAAATTTTGATTCTTTAGAAATCATAAAATCTTATTTCAAAACAAAATCCTATGCGTTAATTTCCCAATGGATGAAATTTAATTCATAAAGATTTACATCCAATTATTTTGATTATAATTATACTAATTGAACTATAAACCATTAGTTCAGTCCGATTAAGTATTAAAAACTGATTAAAATTAGTCAAAATCTGAGAAAAACCTAACCGGTTCAATTTTCCTTTTAATTTTTAAAATCAAAAATCAAAAATAATATTTTTATAATTTATAATTAATAATAATATTAAACGATCAAACCAATAATACATTATCTCTTTTAGATTATCGGCTCCATTACTGATTCAATTTTGAAAACACCGATACAATGTTGGTTGGTTGGGAACGAATCGCCGATTAAATCAAATGAAAATACACGAGGGCACGAGTATCCAAAATAGCTATAAGAATCGTTAAAGGGAATCGCACGTGAGGGCTTGCAGATCGGTCAATCCTACGGCCTCGAATCCGGCAATTATTGGGGATGTAAAACTTACCTCCTGGTCCATCATTATTCATTAACTTCTATTCAAAGTTCAAACCTACTTATTAAAAACAAAACAATAAATTATTGAGCTTAGTGATTAATTTAATAATCATTTTTGGATTTACGCTATTTTAACTTAAAATATGTACAAAAAATAATAAACATATTTAAAATTTTTATATAAAATTTATACACCTCTCTCACTGTAACTACAATGAGTTATTATAGTTCATTGTAGCTACAGCGAAATTAGTGTAGAAACTTTAAGTGAAAATTTATGTCTGTATATCATTACTCAATATCTACACCATTTTTTTTTTGATTCATGCCACTAGGTGTTTGGCCAACTTTGGTGCACCACAACTAATTCTCATTCTTAGTAGAACAAGCCGCTGGCCACCAAGAATTTTTCCCATTATTGGGACACAAATGGAGCATACCCAAACGTACCTAACGCTGAGTAGGGATAGTAAAAATCTCATGAAGAGAGGGGCTTACGGGAGCTCGGTATATTAGGAGTAGATGATGAGATAATTTTCTATACACGTTGGTTGGACGAATCAGATATATATATATTGGCATCTCAATTCAAAATAAAATTAAAATCATGTGTAAACAGGGATCCAAACGGGGGCCCGAGGAGACTCGGTATTTTAGAAGCAGATAATGAGACAATTTTATATTCGTTGATTAAACATGATTAGTATGGATATTGACATTCTTGTACTATACTCAATATGTTGTCATCCATACCACTGGACCACACATGATGATTATCTATATAAATTTTAAATTATTGATCAAATGCATTTAAATGTATTCTATTGTATAAAATCATTAGTTCAAAATTTGTTTCTAAGTCAAAAATTTAGATTAAGATAGCTACATTCTTAAATTTTATCACATATAATTAATCAAATTTTATTTGGTGGGATGTGGAAGTTTCTTCTCAGTTTCTTTAGATTAAAAATTTAATTTGATGTAGCGAGTAAGTTTACTCTCCATTTCATTATCAGCTCCTCAAGAAAGTTGAACATAATATAGACACATGCAACCGCATGTGGGTTTCATATTTAATTATCATTAATCTGTATTAGTCTTAAAATAAACATCTAGAAGATAAATTATTTTATTATTTGTAGACAATGATTAACTTGGATATTACCTTTCATTTTCAATCATGTATTTAATAATAATCCTCTCAAATAATAAAAATATTAATTATTATAGGAACCCCATTTGTTACAAATTAATATGAACTAGCTAGATGATGATACAATATTATGAAATTAAACTTGTGATAAAGCTAAGGAGTATATGATTTGTTAAGACATGTTTGGTAGTGAAATCTTGTCACAGTTTGATGAAAAAAGGTGGGTAGGGTCTTTATATGCCATAAGTTTAGCATAATATAATGCAAAAGAAGCCACACAAAAATTAGCCTTATCACAATGGATCCAATAAAGATTAATCGAAATTAGGTTATGATGAAAATAAAGAAATTTGATCGATTTATTGTGATAAGTTTTTTCACAATCTTCTATTAAATATATTTTAATAGTCATATACGATTAAGATTCACTTACATTTAATATCTAATAATTACCCATCAATATTTATAAAAACTCAATTCAACACCGAATTAATATATGTCCCAAAATAAAATGATGATACATTTTTTTTTTATGAGATACAAAGTTTTGACTTCGATATTATATTAAAAGATAAATAAGGCTAAAGGGTAAAATCTAAATAGTAGAGTGGCATTAAATCAAGGTCAGTGTAGTTGCTTTTCTATATGAATATGAATTGTATTGGCCTGGAAAAAAGGACTTTAATTATTCAAGCAATAGATTAAAAAGGAAAAAAAAAAAGAAGATAGAATTGAAAAAGTTGAAGAGTGGGGTAGATGATGAAGCAAACTGAATGATTTTGGGTGAAATGGGCAAAGCAAAATGTAGGGCTTCCTGATCAAGTTTACAGCTGGAAATGGAGCAAATGAAAAGTTGAAAGAAATTATATGGTCTATACTCACCACTAATATTTGTCACCTATATTATATATATATATGGTCCATTGCCCATCAAAAGGGCTTGCTATTTTTTTCACATTATATGGACCATTTTTTCTTTAATAATGACAGACAATTTTGTGCATTTGTTTGGTAATTAATAAGATGACCTGTGATCTGCAATACTACTTACTCAATCCATTTCTTTTTTTTCTTTTTTAAATGATAACAGACTGTTCACAGTTTGAGCAAAAATCACTAGGCGGGATCATGTGCAGGAAGAGTGTTTGATTCCTGATTATGATGATTCATGAATAGAATAAAAGAAAAATGGATGGGAAATATATTGACCTAACAATAGACTTCGCCGGACAGAAACTCGATGCAGTAGTACATCCACCTTATATAGATCCTCATCCTCTAAGTGGAAGGAAGGGTGTGGTGGTTCACCACACGGGCGCGTCGTCATCGGTTGGTCGATTTAGTCAGATTGTGACATCAATCAGTTCCCACATACTCTTTTTTCTCTTTAAATAAAAATTACAAATACTCAATCATTATATAATGAGTGATCTCTTAAATTATTAAGTTAATAACCATATTAAAAGATAATATATATATATATATATATATATTTTTTAATTTACGTACATAGTATTAATTGTCTTTGAAATCTGTATTTTATGTTTTGTAATCCTTAACTTAATAAATTGAAAAATAAAACATCATTTTACTAATGTATACTCGTGTATAAAAAGTTTGCTGTTACTGGAACCTGATTAGTAGTCCCCACGTACACTTAATAATTCAACTTAATTTAAATCTTCATCTTATTAATTTTCTCATCTCTCTGATCTTCTTTAGTCTTTTATAATAATCTTTCTCTTGCATTTTGCATACACATGTCAGTCAGTCTCCTTTCCACATCGTTTCTGTTTTCCAATTATATTGACGTCACCTTTTAATTTCCATAACTTTTTTCTTTTAATTTGATGAACCGGTGAAGTGAAGGTCGTTGTAAGTCATAATACTAATTCTTTGGTACAAACAAAGAAAGGAGTCATGTAAACCATAAACTATATATTTAACATACAACAATACTCATTTAATTAGTAGTTTGTTTGTTTCTTTTTAATATATATATACATACATGGTGCGACCATACCAGCACTATTACACCGGATCCCATCAGAACTCTGCAGTTAAGTGTGCTTGGGCGAGAACAATACTAAGATGGGTGACCTCTTGGGAAGTCCTCGTGTTGCACCCCAATTTTAGTTCCCAATGAGTGTGGCTTAGTGGTGTAGGGTCCAGATCTCACCTTGAGGTTCTTGGTTCGAATCCAGGGGGTGCACTTCTTGTAAGAGTCTGGGACAGCCGGTGGTTTTACCTGCGCCGCGGCCCAAAATGAGTGGTTTGGTGGCGGGGTTTCCATCGTTTCCAAATATATATATATACTAGTTTTTGCCCGTGCCTACGGCACGGTGTTACAGTATTTGGCCCGTGCCTACGGCACGGTGTTACAAAATTAAATGATTTTATTTTTTAATTAAATGATACCCGTGCCTACGGCACGACACGGTATTACAGAATTAAATGATTTTATTTTTTAATTAAATGATGCCCGTGCCTACGGCACGGTGTTACAGTATTTGGCCCGTGCCTACGGCACGGTATTACAAAATTAAATGATTTTATTTTAACTTTCTATTTTTTTATTTGAAAATTTGAAAATTTTGACCCTTTCCATCAATCAATTCACTCTCTTTCCTCCAATTACCAATGAAATGATCTGAGCCGTTAATTAAGCCACATAAAGAGAGCCGTTGGATGCACTATCTTTCCTCAAACACCATTGTGCTTTATAATATAGATATATATATATATACATACATAATTATTACATGAATCACATAATATATTTTAAAATTTGTGTGCATAATAAGATAGCACCTAAGTCCAATGCTAACTGCTCCCTCACTTTCTTCCCTTGAATTGGAGAAAATCTTTGGTGCAATAGTGATATCACGTCATCCATGCAACAAACCAATCATCATTAACCACGCGTGCTAAAAAGTCAAAAAACAACTAAAAAATAAGAAGAAAATTAAACATGTTATTTTTTAATTGATTGGTGGTACCACGTCATCCATACAACTGTTGCACCAAAAATTTACTCAGTTGGAGAAAATTTTCTTCAATTCACGTGAGTAGTCTGCACTGCTTCTTGTTATTTAGACTGTTATTATTAAAATAATTTTAGTTGTATAAATAAATTTTAATTGTAACATATTCAAAGTATAATTACAAGTCAAAAAAGTCATTAATATGAGATCACGATTAACACAACACATCACTCAAGATGATTAATGTTGTACCATAATTCAAAGAGACGAGGAATAAATATTCATGACTGTTAAAAAAAATTTGCTAAAAAAAATATTTATTTTTTAAAATAAAAAACAAATTCATTTTGGTGGTAATTAATTTTATCAACTCTTTATTCAAATAAGAATGTTCTTTAAAAAAAAAAATTGATATGCTTGTTTGAAAATTTTCAATATGCATGCATACACCATTTATGCATATAAGAAAACAATTAATGCACTCATTAACTACATATATATATATATATTATTAATCCACACTTTTTAAAAAATATGAATTATTTTATCATAAAAATTGGTGTAAATTAAAGTACCCAAAAAAAAAAATATAATATTGGTGTGTATGTATATAAGTCCTGAAACTCAAAGATGTTTGCATTAATGAAGAAAGACTTTCAAATATATGTCTACTAAAGTGGTTGCTCTTGTATCAACAATTAATATAACAAATAATTAATGACACCTTAAAATTACTTCCCTGAACTTGTAAAATTAAATAAAGTCATATAAGATGGACCATAAATTTTCAAATTATATAAATGAAAAATAATTAAGATCAAAACTTAGAATATGATATATATTGATATGTGAGATTTGTGTTAATTAATTATTAATGCTCTCCTTTTGATCACGTCTCATTTTTCCGGTTCAATTAGCCAACTATATTTGACTAATTGGATGCTTTTATAAAGAAAAGCAAAATCCCATGACACTGGATTTTATTAGAACAACATTTGTGCATAATTTGGTCATTAATTACTTCCCACTCACTCATTTCCCATTCTAAAATAACACATAATTTATTAATTTCAATCATCAGAAAGCATAGTGTGTCATATATATAATCCCACTCCTTCAATGATTGCCACTCTTTTCCGTGGGAGTCCCGAATCTTGAAGGGTCCCTTTCCCTTAAAATTAGGGTTTGTGATTTCTAATTACTTTTGTCTAAATTAATCTTTGGCTTGATGAGGCTATTATCATATCCCTCCACCTCTCCTTCATTTGAATATTCCTTTACTTTGGCTTTGAATATTAAAAAGTTGTTGCATCTTGTTAATGGGTTTCTTAAAAAATAAGGTTGGCAATTAGAAACAATGATTCAAGAAAATGAAAATGGTAACCCTAGAGAAAGAATCAAAATGCAATTTTAGTCAACGAAACACTTTAGAAAAGTTATAGTATATATGGTACAAATTACTCAAGCAATTAATAATTTGATCATATACTCATATCAACTATGTATCATTATTTATGCTCAAAATGATTGAGTTTGATAGCTTGCATACACATGATTTCAAATAGGATTCCGTTGGCTCCACAAAATATCGTGTACGGGTGTGATAGAAGAACAGATCCTTAAAGTTGAAATTGATGATGACTGACTTCTAAAACAACAGATTATTAACCAAGTCCTCTAAGATTCGAAATGGATGAATAATTAAATTAAAGCTAAGATGTTGAAAAATAAATAAATACATATACATCTACATTAATTGGAATTGTAAAAGGATATGCTTTGATAATTAGAATTCTAATTATAAAAGAAAAGATTGAATTACTAAAAAAGAAAAAGAAAAAAACTAATGGAAATAGGTAATTACAATCCTAAAAGATCTAAACTATTGGCCAAGATTTTGAATTTGAGTTGTTGTTGTTGGATTGAGTTGTATGTTTTGATTATCAATCTCTCTTTTTATATATCTTCATCAAATAATTCTGTCTTATTTTCTGTAATTCCTTATCTGTATGGAGAAAAAGTGCCCATAATAGAGAAAAGTTAGCACACGATTGATTTTTGAAGAAACCGACTTTCACTACAAGAATTAGACCATTTAGCGTCGAATTGTTTCGACGCCATAAGTGACGATTTCGACGCAAATGATATTTAGCGTCGAAAAAATTAGACGCAAAAAATGGACGATAAAATGTCGACGAAAACCACTTTTAGCGTCGAAATAATTAAATGCGACGCTAAAAAACAGTATTCTGCGTCCAATTTATTTCGACGCTAAAGTAAACTTTTCGACGCTATATTGTATATTTGGCGACGAAATATATCGACGCAAAAATTCAAACTTTTAGCGTCGAAACCTTTCGACGCTAAAATATATTAAAAAAGTATTATATGTAAGCTTATAGCGACCATGTTTTTTACTATTAGCGTCAAAATTTTTCGACGCTAAAAGTCACCTTTAGCGTCGAAACCCGTCGACGCTAACATATATTTAAAAAGAAATATATGTACGCTTACAGCGGCCATTTTGTATACTATTAGCGTCGAAATATTCGACGCTAAAGTAAATAATTTATTTTTTTAAAAATTAGTAATTTACTTATTTTTTGGTCTAAAATATTTAATTTAGTTGAAAAAAAATGTAATTAATGACGAAATATTATATTGAAATTTGTTTTAGAAAAAATAAATATTATATTAAATCTATTTGTTCAAAATGTTTATACAAAACTAAATATAAAATTAATTGCTACTGTGATGGGGGACGCTCGAGCCCGATGCACCATGACTCATTGAGGCCTCGAACATCTGACGGAAAGCCAGCAGTTGCTGTTCCAACTGCTCCATCTTCTTCTCGTGGTCCATCATCTTCTTCTCGTGGTCCACCGTGACCTGTTGTAGCTTCTCCTTAGTCTGCTGCAGCTCGTCTTTGGTGGTGACTAACTCGTCTCGAAGAGAGACATTGTCCGAATTACCATTATTGCGTGCAGATGACGTTGGCTTCTTACGAGTGCCAAGACCAACGTTGTAAGCTGTCTGATTCTTGAAAACCAATTGCGACAGCTGCTCATCTGGTATGGGGTCGGTCCCTGTCTCATGAGTTTGATGTTGGAGTTCCATCATTTCGTTCTGTTTCAAAAAATAAGTTAATATTAGAATTTGAGAAAAAAATTTAACATATATAATATTAATTATTTTATTTTAAAAACTGAAACTTACATAGCAGCATTCGGCTTCTTCATTTATCCATTTATTCTTGTCATTGTAATGCGTCACACGGAAAAAATCTGGAAATGATTGCACCTCACATGTGCTACTCTGTTATAAACATAAAATAAATTCAATATTATTCCAGATAGTAAAAATAATTAACTGTTAAATTTTACGTTAGGATATATTTACCTCAAAATGTTCGGCACGATGTTGGATAAATGGCTTCGAACCTCCACGGTGGTTAAAACGCAAGTGACTTCGATTTTTCGCATTTGCGTGACATTTATCCTGTATTCACGAACACTGTAAGTACCGAAAACAAAGACAATTATAAATTTCCGTTTATTTCAAAATTTACCTCGTGTTTTTTGCTCGACCAAAGCTCACATAAGAATGTCCAGTCTTGTTCCTCTATAAAATCAGGTTTGTGTTGTGGAGCATTTGAAGGTCCATGTTCGTCGAATATTGGTTTCAAGACTTTTGTTCTATAATCTTTATAACTTTTCCCCATGTGGTAGTCAATATATTGTTGGACATTCACTTGGGTCAGATCGAAGTCGAACCATTCCTACATGAAAATTCGAGTAAAAATAAGTATAAAATAAAAATGTTAAATAACAAACAATATCGAAAACTTACAAGTAGCGAAGGGAATAGCTGGTTCAGTTTCGTCTCCCACGGTATCTTTCTCCAAGATACGTAGTTTTGGGGAGCTTCATATCGAGCTGTAGCTCCTATGGCTGTATTAAACGTTGTATTATGTTGTCCGACTTGAGTGTGTCCATCATCTGATATCTCTATCCGGATACGACCGTGAGCCTTAACGTACTTAGCCAACCCCAGGCCACGGGTGCGTCCTCGACCCTTCACTGTACTGGACTCACCTGTGCTAGCAGAGAAATCACCAGGGCCAGTTGCCCTTGCTGATGTAGATGGAGTCGCGGTAGCCCGTTTGCGATTGCCCGGTGCCATATGCAAAAACCCGTCGCATTAGCGTCATCAAATTCCAAAATTCTTATACATATACATACATATCCATACAAGTCAATACAACTTAACAAAAGCGCTTATAAAATCGAATGCTCACTTTCGTTTTCAAATTCATTCATTCATTTATTCATTTCACATATGCATTCATTATCCATATAATCTACGAGTTCCATCATACACGTACATACACACAGTCACACACTCAATGGGATGCATATAACCAACCACGAAGCACACAATCACACGACTTCTCATGCACACGTTCGTATGGCGTTCTCGAACGCGTTCGAACGGACCAATTCCGGTGAGTTCACGTTCGTGTGGCGTTCTCAAACGCGTTCGAACGGACCAATTCCAGTGAGTTCACGTTCGTATGGCGTTCTCGAACGCGTTCGAACGGACCAATTCCAGTGAGTTCACGTTCGTATGTCGTTCCTAAAACCAATGCTTCTCTTCTTCCTCGGCTCAGAAGCAAAAACTGCAATCTCATTCTCCAACAGTGACGAACGAAGGAAATCAACAGGTAAGTCTCCTTTGTTGATTTAAAATTGTTTATGAGGATGAATTTGATGAATTTGATGAATTTGAGGATGAGTTTGATGATATTATTGATGAACAAGACCTCCCTTTCTAGCTTCATCCAGTAAATGCACAGCCAGATGTACCATGACATCAAAGAAAGCGGGTGGCAAAATTCGCTCCAGCTTGCATAGGATTATCACGATTCCTCGCTCAAGGTCGTCAATAACAGATGTGCTTAATGTCATCTGACACAATTGTTTAAAGAAGCCACATAGATCAAGTACGGCGTCGCATACATTCGGGGGAGATAAGGTCGAATGCCAACAGGAAGGAGAATCTCGAGCAGCACATGACAATCGTGACTCTTTAATCCTGTTATTGTATCATCTCTGACCCAACGCCCAATATTGGATGCATAATTATCAGGGAATTTAACCATTTTCAGCCAATCACAGAATGATTTTCTCTCCGATTGATTGAGCACATAACTAGCAGGAGGCTTAATAAAACCTCGAGAGGAGTCTTGTAAATGCAATTCACTGCGAATTCTAAGATCTTGTAGGTCCAATCTAGCATTTACAGTGTCTTTTGTCTTACCCGGAATATTGAATAGTGTACCCACTAAACTCTCACAAATATTTTTCTCTATATGCATTACATCCAAATTATGTCGCAAACTCAGAGTCCCCCAAAATTCTAACTCAAAGAAAATACTTTTTCCTGTCCAATTCAACTCTTCAGGTAACCGTTTTCGATTTTTATCTCTATTATTAGGATGTTTACCTGGTGTGCTGTCTTTGAGCTGTTGATGTTGGCAAAGTATGTCAAATGCAGACAATCGACTGGGCTTACTCTGAGGTTCATGTTGCCCGTTAAATAATTTACTCCTCCGCCAAGGATGACTCGACTCAAGAAATCTCATGTGCCCCGTGTATCCGATTTTATTCCGTAATCGTTGCGAAGGTGTATGATCCGCACAAACTGGACATGTCATGTATCCCTTAGTGCTCCATCCAGATAATGAACCATAGGCTGGAAAATCATTAATGGTCCATAATAATGCGGCATGCATCTGAAAATACTGCTCTGAAGCTGCATCATAGGTATGCACACCCACATTCCATAATGTTTGTAACTCCTCGATCAATGGTCTCAAGTAAATATTTATATCTTTACCAGGTGAACGTGGACCAGGGATAAGCAATGACATAAACATGAACGGATCCTTCATACATTTCCATGGAGGTAAGTTATATGGAATGACAATAACGGGCCAGATGCTATAAGAGTTGTACATATTCCCAAATGGGTTAAAACCATCAGAGGCAAGACCTAACCTGACATTACGGGGGTCCTCAGCGAAACGGGGGTACATGTCATCAAATTCATTCCATTCGGTTCCGTCCGCATGATGTCTAAGTATGCCCTCCGCACCGATCCTCTTTTCATGATGCCACATCATATCAGTCGTTGTGTGTCGTGACATGAACAATCTCTGCAGCGTGGGCGTTAAAGGGAAATATCGCAATATCTTTTGAGGCACTTTCTTCCCCATACCACGGACTTTGTACCGACTTTCACCACATATCGGACAATGTTCAAGTGATTCATACTCGGCACGAAATAATACACAATCAAACTTACAAGCATGAATGGATTCATACCCCATTCCCAGATCACGCAACATTTTCTTTGCCTCGTAGTACGACTTAGGCAATTCGCTTCCAACCGGTAACATTTGGGCCAGTAACTCTAACATCATATCGATACTTTTGTTGGTCATTCTGTTGATCACTTTAATGTGTAATAATTTCACAACGAAATTCAAGATCGACATTCAGCACCTTCGAATGGAATTTTTTTTGCCTCATCAAGTAGTTCACTAAATAAATTTTGATCATTTCCACTTAACACTGGCATGTCGCCACTAACACTATGACCAAGTTGTGGACCTTGTAAGTCATGCAAAATATCGGCGATATCATCGTTTGCAGGTTGATTGTAACTACTGCTCCCTTCGCCGACATCAAAAAACCGTGACTGAGAATGATACTGGTCACCGTGATAAATCCACGTACGGTAAGTGGGTGATATTCCTGGCATGTATAAATGATTATGAACTTCATCTAACCGCTTCCTTTTCCTATTCAAACAATTTGCACATGGACAACAAACACGACCTTCTGCATCAATGTGTTGCTTTGCGACTTCCATAAACTCAGACACTCCATTACGATATTCAACACTCAATCTATCCAGAGAGCTCATCCAATTTCTATCCATTTCAGCAGAATACCTAAATATAATAATATAATTATTAGATATCATTTTACATTGGAATCAACATTACTAATTCAGTAATACTTAATTTAAGCATATATATAAATATATATATATATATATATATATATATATATTTGGTTGATAAATTAATTAAATAGTTTACAGAATAATTCTATTTTGTTAATTAATATACTTACTCTACATATATGAATCATAAATCACTAACAAACAGCATATAAACAACATATATAATCATAAAAATTGAAAATAATAAAGAAATATGAAAGAAGATTTACCTTTTCGGAAATTGATTACAATTTTATTGAAAAATTTTAGGAGAGATGTGAGGCTGTAGAGGAGAAATTCTCAGATTTCAGAGGATTTTTATGAAGAGAATGAGAGAAAAAACAGAGGGGGAGAAGGGGTGGTGACCTTCTGTATTTTAATCTTTATTTAGCGTCGAATTGAGTATTCGACGCTAATTGTTTCCATTTTTAGCGTCGACACCGTTTTTTCGACGCTAAATGTTGCCGTTTTTAGCGTCGAAAACGTTTTTTCGACGCTACATATAAAAAATTAGCGTCGGATTTAATTTAGACGCGAAAGAATCAAGGATCTGTCGGTGGAAGCTTCATAACTCTTTAGCGTCGAACAATTTATCGACGCTAAAAGTATGTTTTTGGCGTCGAATATCAAATTCGACGCTAATTTTTTTCGGTTTTAGCGTCGAAACCGTTTTGTCGACGCTAAATATCAAAAAGATAGCGTCGAATTAAATTTAGACGCGAAAGAATCAAGGACCTGTCGGTGGAAGCTTCATAACTCTTTAGCGTCGAAAATATTTTCGACGCTAAAAGTATTATTTTTAGCGTCGATTAATCACATTCGACTCTAATTGTTGCCGTTTTTAGCGTCGAATTTAATTTAGACGCGAAAGAGTCAAGGATTTGCCGGTGGAAACTTCATACACCTTTAGCGACGATATATGTTCGACGCTAAAATTATATTTTTGGCGTCGACTCCGTGTTTCGACGCGAAAAGTGTAATATTTGGCACCAAAAATTATTGCAATAATATAATTATTCAGCGTCGAATATTTTTCGACGCTAAAGTTCTGTTTTTAGCGTCGAAATATAGTTTCGACGCTAAAACATTAATATTCTGCGTCGAAGTTTTATTCCGTCGCTAAAAATATGACATATAGCGTCGAAACTATATTTCGACGCTAAAAATAACTTTTAGCGTCGCATAATGCTTCGACGCTAAATATTTGGACGCTAAAAGCCATAATTCTTGTAGTGTTTGTGGATAACACTAACACTTGATTTCTATGAGCTTGGGCCGAATTAATTAAATTTGGGGGTAAAATTCCTATTGATGATTCCTAATGAGTTCCTTTAATCATGCATAAGTTTTGGATTTCTGATCTCATTTTCTCAAGAAAATTACCAACAAGATACATACAAATTAATAATGCAAATCTTACTAAGCCACACACTTGTATTAGATTATTGTTAATCTCTTAATTTGATTAGAGAATCTATCAGTAGAAAAGTTAAAAAGAAAAGAAGATCTATCAATGACCCACCATCACCCACTAATTAGTAGGGGCC
The DNA here is from genome assembly GCA_019454045.1 of Zanthoxylum bungeanum. Taxonomy (NCBI): domain Eukaryota; kingdom Viridiplantae; phylum Streptophyta; class Magnoliopsida; order Sapindales; family Rutaceae; genus Zanthoxylum; species Zanthoxylum bungeanum. Next base: position 44,929 of record SKCR01030686.1, on the reverse strand, counting down.
CTTAATGGCTAAATATATATTTATTGTTGATCAAATTAATGTGTCCATAAAGATGCTATATATGAGTTGATGGAGTCCGAGTAATGCAATCTTAAGTGAATTAGTTATATGGTTTAATTAAGCTTTGGTCAGTTCCTTAATCAAGATGTTGACAGAAATTAATTAACAATCGTGCAACTAACTACTCCACCAGCTTAATTAATTTGGAATGGAGCATTATTTAGATATATCTATGCAACTCAGTAATGATCAGAGAGTAAATCCAGGATTTGTGACTTAAGTGTCATAATCGAAAACCTAATTTTTAACTACTTATAAACTTGATTAGTGCAAGAAAAGCACTTGTAACTGATAATGGGTATCATATAATCCCTTTGATTATATATGTATGATTCACGTGTCTGTAATTATTTAAAATAATAGATAGAGAATAATATTATTATGTGGTACAATTAATGGTCTAGTTCACTCCTCACAACTATGAACAGTGAACAGTGAACAGTGAAAGCCTTTTTCTTCTCCTTCCCATTCAGAAAGTTAGTACGTATTTGAAAAAACTGAAGTTGAGATAGAATAGAAAGCATGATTAATTACTTAATTAGCGGGTTAATTATGTATGTATTGATAACTTCACTTATTCTGATCCAAATTAAGATTCTCAGTCAGCTTCTTCTTTGTGCAAATCTTTACTTGGTAAGATTCTGTTGATGGTGATTTTTGTTACTAAGGAAGTCGAACAGTTCGGCAATGGCAGAGTTGGGTTTTCTCTCTTTGGAGGATCAGATGTTCTGAGGGTTTGGGTTATTCCTCGGCCATGGATGGTGTTCATGCCCAGTTTACCAGATTTGACCGAGCATAGGACACGGTATGATTCAGTTTTCAGAGGTCGACAATATCAGAACCGAGGCCGACCACAATAGACCGGCAGCTCGGTTTAGTTTTGCCTTATCTCCTGGAACAAGCGGATGAGCTCGGATATTTTGGGGCCAGGACGAGAAAAATTTGGATAGTTCAGCAGATCATATTTCTGATCTCTGAAAAGACCGACGTGTGACCAGGGTAATTTGGACCTTCCCCTCTAGCACACACCACTGTTTGGGAGCACTTTACAGGCTGCCTACAGTATATTGTGTGTGGCAGTGGAGAAAACAGAGTGATGTGACAAGCCGTCAGGTGGCATGTTTGCTTTCGGCGAAGACAGTCTCGAGGCAGAGAGCCCATCAGTCAGCCGGAAATTCACGTGAGTGACGTCATGGAAGTAGAGGAACAGTGTTGTAATTCTCTTAGTATATAAATAGAAGTAAAATTCATTTGTGGGGAGTGCAAAAAACTTGTAACCAAAAAAGAAAATGAACACTGTTGGCGACTTGATCGCATAAAAGGATTTTGATGACGTCAACGCGAATGAAGACTTCGACGTACAAACACGAAGCATTACAAAAAGTGTCGAAGCATATAGGGTGAAGAGCGAGAATATGAAGACTAGCGGCAAATCGAAGATAATGATTAAGAGCTAAATTTTATTGTAAGTGAGTTTACTCAAAGTGATCTAAAGCTCTTAGGAATCATACATTTTGCATCACTTGCATTTAAAATGGATTAGAATGCTTAAAGAATCATTTGCACTTTATTTGCACAAAAATGAATTTCTATGCACAAGTGCATCGGTAAATGATCTTCCAAAAACTATCAAACGGTTGAATTAAACTTCAAATAATATACCGTTAGATAGATATGTGTCTCTAGTTTGCTACGGTTCAAACGGAACATAATTCCGATGCATAGAACTTTTTCTAGAGCCTTTTTAGTACAACATGTTCAGATGTGCGTTTTCTGCATACACGTCACATTAGAAAAATTCCATAATTTCATCTTAATGTTTTTGGAGCTGAATTTTTTACAGAAGCTAGATCTATGTGTCTAGTTTATGTATAAATTTACGGATCATGATTTGGAATTTTCTAGAGAAAGTTACGGCCAAAATACCAAGTGTCGTCAGTCTTGACTGGTCATGCACATACTGAAACCAGGGAGCTCCATGCCGGTCCCCATGCCGGTTTGCTCGCCGGTCTCCATGCCGGTTTTAGCTGAGCAAATAATGCTCTCTGGAACCAGGGAGCTCCTCGCCGGTCTCCTCGCCGGTTTGCTCGCCGGTCCAACGGCTAGTTTTTTGAACGTTATGTTACCGTTGGAGCCCTAGACCGGTATGCCGGTCCCCTCGCCGGTGTGCTCGCCGGTCTCGCTGTAAGTTGGGGAAAACTTTGCATTTTGTTATAAATAGAACCCCAACTCCTTTGCCTTAGGTTAGAGATCTAGAAAACCTTCATATACATTCTCTAAAGGCAAACAAAGAGTGTCATACACCTTCATATTCATAAAAACTCATCCAAGCTCACACACACATCTTCCATATCATTTAGTGAGCTTAGAACACTTGGGTTTGCTCTCACACAATCTTCTCATTATTTGTGAGTGCCCAAGTGTGTTTTAATTCTTTCATATCAAAAACACTTGCGGTTTGTGAAATCCCATCGTTTGGGTAATTTGTAAAGGTTGTGAGTGCACCTACGTATAAAACTCAAACTTGTAAAAGGTTCGGAGTGTGCCTTGGCGGAAAACTCTTGGTTACGAGTCAACCACGGAAAACTCGATTTTAGTGGAAATCTTCAAGCGAGGCTTGGGGGAGTGGACGTAGGCACGTTTGGCCGAACCACTATAAATCGCGGTGTCGTATCTCTCTTTCCCTACTCTTTTATACATTTGCAAGTTTACTTATGCTTATATTTATTGATTAGAAACTTGCATATATGATATTTATTTACAAGAGAAAATTGACCTAAAACTCCTATTTGGTAATAAGAGCTTAAAATCGGTAAAGATTTTATAATTCTGCATTAATAGCGATAACCCAATTCACCCCCCCTCTTGGGTATAGAGATTTCTTGTCGCTAGTGCTTGTAGGTACTTTCAGTTGGTATCAGAGCGAGGTATTCTCAAGAAAGACTTGACCGTCCGAGAATAGATCATGGCATCTACAAGCAACTCGTCAAATCTTGCCGAGGGTTTTTCAACGACTAGACCTCCGTTTTACACCGGAACGGACTACAATTATTGGAAGATGAGAATGCTAAATTATCTCCTAGCCAATGATTCGCAATCCTATTTGATTATCACACGGGGTGCAAATATGCCAACAAAGAAGGATAGCAACGGGGTTGATATTCCAAAGCCAAATTTGGAATGGGATAATGAGGATGTAAAAATAGCCTCACAAAATGCTAGAGCACTCAACCAACTCCTATGCGCCATTGATCGGGATCAAGTAAACAAACTTCCGGAGTGTGGAAATGCTTATGATTTGTGGAAGTCTTTGGAAATGGTCAATGAGGGTACAAGCCAAGTGAAGGAATCGAAGATCAACCGGTTCATGTGCGAATTGGACAATTTCAAGATGGAATCCGGGGAAGAAATCGATCACATGATTTCAAGGTTTACAATCATCATCAACCATTTGGGAGCCTTGGGAAAAGTCATCGGGACATCGGATCAAGTGAAGAAAATTTTGAGATCTCTCCCGAAAGAGTTTAGAAGCTATACCTCCTCCATTAAAGAAGCAAACGACATAAACACATTAAAGATGGATGATTTGGTCGGCAAATTGCTTGAGTATGAAATGGAGATCAAAATGGATAAAAAGGAGGAAGATGAGAAAAGGACAAGGAAATCCTTGGCCTTAAAAGCAAGAAGAAAAGATGAGTCAAGCTCAAGTGAAAGTGATAGTGATGATGAGTTGGCTCAAATAAATAAGAGCTTCAAGAAGCTTCTTCAATCCGTAAAACAAAAGGGAAAATCAAAGACGGATGAAAAGAAAGAAGAAAAATGGCCGCGGAAGAACAAGAAAATTGTTTGTTATGAATGCAACAAACCGGGTCATATAGCTATGGATTGCCCATTGAGGAAAATGAGAGAAAAATCGAAGAAAAGGGCGATGAAAGCAACTTCAACTTGGAGTGACAGCGACTCCAGCTCATCCGAGGAAGAAGAAGAGGTCCAAGAAAGAACAAATCTAGCACTCATGGCTATCACGGATGAGGACATCCGCTTTGAAATTGAGGAAGAAAGCGAAGAAGAAGAGGTACACAATTCTCAAGATTATAATGATTTACTTGATGCTTTTAATAGCTTAAAAGAATTGTGTGATATGCTTAAAAAGAAATTGAAGTTAGTTAAAAATGAGCATGCTATACTTAAAAATGAACATGCATGCTATATGGATAAAATTCATGTTTTAGATAATGAGATTATTTGCTTAAAGGCCAAACATGAAAAAGAAACTGCATGCTTAAATGATGAAAATGCATGTTTAAAGATTAAAAAGCTAGAACTTGAAAATGCCATATCAAATATGCCATCTAGCTCTAAGACATGCGATTGCGAATCTATATTGAATGAAAATGTCTTATTAAATACTAAGATTGTAGATTTGCAAAACATACTTAGCAAATTCACATTGGGACATAAAAATTTTAATATGCTTATTGGATCCCAAAAATGTGCATTTAAAAGAGAAGGATTAGGATATAGGCCTTATATTAAAAGAAAATTTTTAAAGAACTATTTTGTTAAGGCATCCTATTCTCATGCTAAGGATGAAATAAATGAAAATGTCACATGCCATGCTTGTAACAAAAAGGGACATAAAATTTTTGAATGCATGTATATGAATGTGAATAAGAATGCATGGATTCCTCAAGGAATCAAAACTAACCCCAATGGACCCAAGAAAGTTTGGGTACCAAAGTGTAATTGATAAATTTGTAGGGGGAGCTTTGGGAATGGATTTTTAAAGAGAATTGCAAAATTGATCCCAAAGACTCAAAGAAATGAGGAATCACAACGGTAATAGGTAAACTCCGTACTCACGGAAACATTGGTACCGTTTCCTCTAAATTATGTATGTATGCATATTTCAAATTGATATAAATGTTTTGAAGCATACAAAATGATTAGGCAAGTATTCAAACTTCTATTGGTATCGATTTTCATTTGATATCACTAAGTACCTTAATCATATATTTAAACCCCTACTTTATTTCAATTGGTATCACATGAAATTTATTGAGTTAAATGCAATATATATGATCACTTGATTGAATATGCCTTGCCATATGAACTAATTGGTTGAAAATGAAATGCATGTAAATTAGCATAATCTTATATGAATATCATGAAATGTATGTATTAGAATATAATTGGCATCATGAAATGCATGGACTTTGATAATTATTTAATTGGTATCATGGAATGTATTGATATATTTTTGATTGGTATCAAATTTGGGGAGAAATCATGCTTAAGATGATCTAACATTTTAAATGGTATTCATGAGTATTTATCTTTTGAAAAATGTTATTTTATGCATGAATTTTGATTTTTTTATGGCAAAAAGGGGGAAATGCCAAATGTGCTTATTTTTTAAATGTGTTATCATTTTTGCACACATCTATTGGTATCTCATTTTAGAACTTAATTTTGCTTCTCCACTTTTTGATAATGTCAAAGGGGGAGAAATCATTAGAATGAGATTAAAACTTGTTTTCCCTCACCCTTGGTTTAAGGGGGAGTAATAGTACTAATGTGTTTGTCAAGTTTTGATAGAACTATTTTGAAGACAATCACACATTGAGGGGGAGCTTATATTAAGGGGGAGCAAAATTGTCAAATTTGGACTCCAAGAAGCTCACAAGTATCATCAAGTTTTAAGGGGTTGCCATCATCAAAAAGGGGGAGATTGTTGGCGACTTGATCGCATAAAAGGATTTTGATGACGTCAACGCGAATGAAGACTTCGACGTACAAACACGAAGCATTACAAAAAGTGTCGAAGCATATAGGGTGAAGAGCGAGAATATGAAGACTAGCGGCAAATCGAAGAAAATGATTAAGAGCTAAATTTTATTGTAAGTGAGTTTACTCAAAGTGATCTAAAGCTCTTAGGAATCATACATTTTGCATCACTTGCATTTAAAATGGATTAGAATGCTTAAAGAATCATTTGCACTTTATTTGCACAAAAATGAATTTCTATGCACAAGTGCATCGGTAAATGATCTTCCAAAAACTATCAAACGGTTGAATAAACTTCAAATAATATACCGTTAGATAGATATGTGTCTCTAGTTTGCTACGGTTCAAACGGAACATAATTCCGATGCATAGAACTTTTTCTAGAGCCTTTTTAGTACAACATGTTCAGATGTGCGTTTTCTGCATACACGTCACATTAGAAAAATTCCATAAATTTCATCTTAATGTTTTTGGAGCTGAATTTTTTACAGAAGCTAGATCTATGTGTCTAGTTTATGTATAAATTTACGGATCATGATTTGGAATTTTCTAGAGAAAGTTACGGCCAAAATACCAAGTGTCGTCAGTCTTGACTGGTCATGCACATACTGAAACCAGGGAGCTCCATGCCGGTCCCCATGCCGGTTTGCTCGCCGGTCTCCATGCCGGTTTTAGCTGAGCAAATAATGCTCTCTGGAACCAGGGAGCTCCTCGCCGGTCTCCTCGCCGGTTTGCTCGCCGGTCCAACGGCTAGTTTTTTGAACGTTATGTTACCGTTGGAGCCCTAGACCGGTATGCCGGTCCCCTCGCCGGTGTGCTCGCCGGTCTCGCTGTAAGTTGGGGAAAACTTTGCATTTTGTTATAAATAGAACCCCAACTCCTTTGCCTTAGGTTAGAGATCTAGAAAACCTTCATATACATTCTCTAAAGGCAAACAAAGAGTGTCATACACCTTCATATTCATAAACACTCATCCAAGCTCACACACACATCTTCCATATCATTTAGTGAGCTTAGAACACTTGGGTTTGCTCTCACACAATCTTCTCATTATTTGTGAGTGCCCAAGTGTGTTTTAATTCTTTCATATCAAAAACACTTGCGGTTTGTGAAATTCCATCGTTTGGGTAATTTGTAAAGGTTGTGAGTGCACCTACGTATAAAACTCAAACTTGTAAAAGGTTCGGAGTGTGCCTTGGCGGAAAACTCTTGGTTACGAGTCAACCACGGAAAACTCGATTTTAGTGGAAATCTTCAAGCGAGGCTTGGGGGAGTGGACGTAGGCACGTTTGGCCGAACCACTATAAATCGCGGTGTCGTATCTCTCTTTCCCTACTCTTTTATACATTTGCAAGTTTACTTATGCTTATATTTATTCATTAGAAACTTGCATATATGATATTTATTTACAAGAGAAAATTGACCTAAAACTCCTATTTGGTAATAAGAGCTTAAAATCGGTAAAGATTTTATAATTCTGCATTAATAGCGATAACCCAATTCACCCCCCCTCTTGGGTATAGAGATTTCTTGTCGCTAGTGCTTGTAGGTACTTTCAAACACTACTTGTAAAACACTGTAAACAAACAACTCGGTTTCGTTAGACCATTCCTGGAAACATGTCGGCTGAACTCGTTTCAGTAATAAAACACCTCCACCATTTTGTGTCCGTGGACGTAGGCATGACTCCCTCCGCCGAACCACGTTAAAACTCTTTTGTCAACCTTTGTGTTTTTCTCGCTTTTTACTGCATTTGCCTTTGGTCTCCTCATTACCAAACAAATTCATAGTTGAAGGATGATTGTCCCGGGAGAACTATCCCGATATTGCTCCTGAGACGAAAATCACCTGTAAACAGATTCTAACATTTTGTATCAAATTTTACTAAAAAAATATAATACTTATTTTATTGAAATTTCCCATAATTTATTGCTAAAGCTGAGAGTGAGGGGTGATCATTCAAGATATAATATTTGTATCGTATATAGAATGAATCTGACTATAAACCATTTAAAGCTCACGAGTTTGATACACTTACACCATTTTTAGAAGAAATATATATATATATATATATAATATATATATATATATATATATATATATATATATAAAAGCTTATGCAAAAAAGAGACTGGTTTTTGGAGTTGGAATTAATTATAGTCTGACAACAAGAAAGAAAACGGAGCCATAATTATATGTCTGATTTAAACCAAGAGAATCTAAAGTTATTGATGGCGGCAAGAGGCTTATGCATTGCAGGGTACTTACAAAATTTGGGATGTGAACAGAGGGACCTTTATAATAATAATAATAATAATAATAATAATAATAATAATAATAATAATAATAATAATAATAATAATAATATAATAATAATAATAATTAGAACTCTCTGTTAGTGTTACGAGGTAAAAGGGAACTTGATGCTCAAAATGTTGTACGAGTATTTTCAGTCTGCAGTCTGAACTCTGAAGTACATGAACAAAAACTCATCATTTATTTTTAAAATCAAAGCTGGAATTAAATGAAGATTGAATTACACATTGTTTTTGGGCTCCTTTGTCGAAGAAACTACAAATTTTTTTGGTGATAGTGACTGTTTTTTATACCACATATATATATAGTACCAACCATATATGAATTGAATTAATGAGAGACACAGCTTGCAATAAGTAAAAGCTTGCAAATTTACCCATATGAGGCACGTCACGTGAAGCAGCATTAAGTAAAAGCTTTCAAACAAGTTTCAAATGTCAATCAATCCTGTTGTTTGTCCACGTCAATTTTAAAGTTTACATCATTAAATATTATTTTGATTTTGAATATCTATCTTTGGATTGATATCGGACGAAGACTTTGAACGGACGGAATTTACCCTGTAAAATAGACTAATCTTCCAAAAACAAAAGACAAATCTAAAACTGAATAATGTCATCATATAAATAGGATCTTCATGATCCAACTCAAAAGAAATATTCACGCTAAAATGTAAATATTTTCAGTATCAAATAAAGGCTCAATGCCTATATCCAAATAACAAATTCTCTCAAGAAAGACAAATCTAGAATTTTAGTCTCAAAACATAATAAAGACACTCCACTGTTGGCACAACCTTTCTCTACTGACAGTAAATGATGATAAAACAATAGATGAAAAGAATGATCTACTAATCTGCTAAACCTGAAATGTTAAAGAAAGGGGTAAGCTCACGCTTAGTGCAATGGATCACAGTTTAGTGTCGTGGATAACACAAGTAACAAGGCGGATCGATAATAGTTTTTCATTATATAAATAAATACATAAGCATTAAATCCATATATCAAATATTTACTTTAAATCATAAATCTCATTTCTCATATATCTCATTATGATCAAGAATACTTTGTAATAATAAAGTTGTTTATTCATCTATATGCACACTCTCGTGACAATACAGAAAAGCTGGCAACATGGGGCATCCCCACGACAATAACTGGCATCCGGAGCAAAAACTAGCAACATGAGACGTCGTCTCACGACAATTAATCTGGCATATATAAGTACACGGGGTGATCCTAACATCAAAATAATTTCTAAATTACATGCTCATATATATCAAAACATGCAAGTTTTTCATATATCACAAATCATGATTTCAATATAAACAATATTCGATCCATACTTTATAGCAAAATATATACTTTCTAAAAAGCAAAATCATTTAATGCATTACCTTGAAAATTCATTTAAGAAAAAATACATATTATATATTTTTGAAAACATCAATGTTACAGGCTTATCCACGCACATGACGAGTTGACTACAGATAAAAGGAACTATGCAGCAAGACCGTCCCCGCTTACTGTATCATGATCACCGAGATTTCTACGAAAATAGGGAGTTTCCCAAGATGAAACTACCACCAAAATAATCCTCTTGTCGAAATCTACGTTTTCCCTCAAAGACCCGGTCGAAATCGGCTTCGGATAGGACGAATTGGGGCCAAATCGCTCACTTTTCTCTCTCTCTCCTGTTTCTTTTCTTTCTTTCTTTTTTTAGTGGCTGCTGGATGCTGGAACTTTAGGGTTTGCAATATATACTCACATGTCAATTATCATTTGGCTCCCTCAACTTATCACTTTGATAATTTTAATTCCAATTTTAACAAACCTAATAATTTACTTTTTTTTTTTAACACCTATAATTATTAAATTAAAATTGGGAAAAATAAATCGAGGTGTTACAATTGATATAAATCAATAGCTTAAATTTTGAAGTTTAGCAAGTCAACAATTTAAGTTAAAACTATCCCTTTTATGTATGTATATGTGTACAAACACATAGCTGATTATATGTCATTCATCCTGATGTTAGATGTGTTAGGATTTATTTGCAACAAGACCTTTAACACAAGAGCTTAGAATACAATTATAGAATTAATCGGATGAATCAGGGAGCGTACCTGATTTAGAATCCATATCTGCAGCGGAAATTTCTGTAGATATGTTGAAAAGTTGCACTGAGGAAATCACCCTCTGTTCCCCACTTATTGATGGTGAGAAACTTACTCGCCCTGATTAAGCTTCCTTATTCCTTAATTCTCCAAACCTTATGAAACTATTCCATTATGCTTCAATTTCTCTCTCTCCCTTATGCAAGCTCACAACAATAGTTTGCTCTCTTCTTATTATATTTTATAGCAAATGTTTGCTGTCACTTTTATGAGAAGCATTAATGCTTCTTTAATAATGCTTCTTTAATAATGCAATTTGCTTGGATTTGATGTAAGACATATCCTAATGCTTTACATCAAATCAGTGATTAAAGAATAGATAATTATGATAAACTTATCATTATGCTTATCATAATCACTATTAATGAGAGAGACATAAAGCTTAATAATTAAGGAAAACTTATTGAGTAAGTTGTACAGGGGAGTGAGGGTGAGACTTTAGCTCACTAATTTATGGAGTGTAATGGGCTCACCCATCAAAAACCCATAACAAATCCAGAGCCCGCTCTAATATCCACACATCAAATAATATAGAGTTGCAGCCCACTTTATTAGATCAAACAATTGGGCTTCACAGTTTCTATTACAAAACCAATTATCTTAGCGCTTTATATTAAAACCTATATCACAATTAATATAAGCCAATAATTAGAATAAAATATTCTAACAAGATGAGCTGAAAGATGAATACGAAAATAATTTATTTGTCATTTTTTTGTTGGTTATATATCACGAATCTTTTATTATGTATAATTTTTGATTTCATGTTCCAATTTTGTTTGGAGTTTTGTATGTAATACAAATGCATGCCAGATTGCCAAATTTATTGAATTTCTGTAAATGATCAAATATTGTCAAAGCTCATATCTTCAGATGCATAACTCACCAGCAACCTCTATCTTCAGTTTCACATCTTGTGGCCATCCAAACTCCTCCAAGAACGCCAATACAACTCCATTAGACCAACCAAAACCAGTCTGCAATTCATCATAGCAAAATAAATAAATAAATGGTTCATTTGTAAGGGCAAGGCTGCTAAATTTAATAGATACAAGCAAATATATATATATATATATATACCTGGGGTAAGTATTCACCACCACCTCCATAAACTCCATACTTATTGACATTGTATTTCTCATGCATAGCTCCAGTTTCTTTGTACGCGACGTAGTTGGTTTTGATCCACCTCATTGCAATTTCTTGTGCCATTGACCTTGCTTCTTGTGATCCTGATTTTGCCAAACCTTCTACTATCATGTGTTGAATTGGAGCCCAACCATTTGGAAAGTCCCTGTTGTATTTGTATTGCTGATATAAGGTAACAACTCATGTAGTCAAATATAATATTATAATTCAATGTCAATGTTGAAAAGGTTACTAACCATTGTTCTCCTGATTCTGCTAAAGATGTTGCAATTCCAGCATCACAAAGCAGGCCTGAAGCTTGAAAACTTTTCCTCACCTTCTCCATCAGGGCAGAATCTGAATAACACACAATATTGCTTAGGAGTTATCACTATTCATTTCTCTACAGAGTCCAAGAGTAGACATTGAGAATCACAAACCTGAGTTGAACAAATCAATCCATATGGGGATGTAGTTTGAAGCAAATACGTTATGATTTTGGTTTGAAGCTTGCCATGTCTCAGATTCCTGCAAGTATCAAAGTGATAAATTCAGGAAAACTGCAGAAGATGTTTTGTCATCAGGTTGCGGATAGACATTACCTGGCAAGAAGTTTCATTATTAATCCAGTAATCTAGCCATTGTCCCATCTCTTCATTCCAGAACACACAGTTTATTGCCTGTTTTCTTGCTTGAGAAGCTTCCAAGAAACTCTCAGCAGTCGTATTATCTCCAATAATTTTTGCCAAGGAGGCAATGTCAAGTTCCATCTGGATCAAAATACAGACGAACACTAAATATAGCAAGTGCATGGACTGCAAGTGCAAAGCTATGATTATCAAACACCCTTTTACTTTTTACTTTCACTTGACAGCTGTTTCTTCCATTTTACAACAGTTGTGGCTTTGAACCTCTCACAGCACCTTAATCACAAATGGAATTCTTAATTCATAAGTTAATGAGTTATACCTGGAGTATGAAAACATTCAAATCAACAGGTAGAACTGATGTTGTAGCCAAGGAGGTGAAATCCGAGGTATCCCTGCAGCGAGACAATTAAACCCTGTTTGATTTAGAATAATAGCTGAATCAAGTATTTAATTACCTCATCCATCTTGTACTAAAATCCCATCCGGATTCAGCAGCTGAAGCCAGTTCCCGGTAAAACTGCTGTTTCTCGGAATCATTCAAGAACTTGGAAGCGTGTGCCTTGTCCTGTTGATTCAAAGAAGTGAATTAATATACATATAATCTAAAATACAGCTTCTGCCAGAAAGAAGAACATACAATGGTTGAAGATTCAGGCCTAGGTCTGTTCCACATTGCATAATACCGACTCAGTGTGTGATTGCTACCATGATCATCTCGGATGGTCACCTTATGTATTCCTACAATACAAGGCATTAATGTATAAGCTAAATAATTAAGTTCAATAAAACAAAATGAAAAACTGAAGCCATAAACCTGAATTCCAGAATTGATATTCATTGAGCAGTGGAGGGAGAGCCTTTCTGACCAAATCCAAGTCACCAGTTCGATTGTAAATGGTGTGAATCATTGAACTAAGAAGAGGAGGCTGGCTGCAAGATTAAGAACATAACATCAATTAATATAAAGCCACTGCACTAAATTAGTGACGAGGATTGAGGAAGAGGTATTAATATTATTACCTTCGGTTGGTGTAATAGGCCCTTGCACCATTAAGAACATAACCAAATTTATCTATATGACAAATGAGATTGTTCACAATTGCTTTTGCAGTCTCATACATTTTACTTGCTACCAAGCCCCTGCACAACAAAACACTTTATCCTCCCATTTTTGTTTTTTTTTAAATCTAATTTATATTTTGAAATTTTCAGAAGCAGAATTTATAATTAACTACAAGAAATCATTAAAACTGACTCAAATGATTATGAATTAACTATAATGGGATTGTCTTTTTTTATTTTTTATTTTTTTTTACGAAAGAGGAATTATCATTTTTATACCTAAAAATTAGTTCATGTATGAAAAATCAGAAAACTTGAAAAAATAAAAATTCAATTTTACACCCAATATTAATACGTTTACTGAAATTTTGAGTGTAAAATTAAATTAAAAAGTATAAATTAGTAAATTGATGAAAAAAATTAAAGTTTTCAAATTTTTCTATACAAAAGCCGATTTTCGGGTGAAAAATGATAAATATCTCATTACAAAATATACAAAATAAGCTTAAATCATTTTCTTTTTATTCTTTCAACCAAACATAACCTAAAAGCAGGCAAAATGAAACAAAAATTACCTAATAACCCAATAAGAGTCCCAATAATAGACCTCCCTAAACCGAGAACCGGGAATAACCACCGGTCTAGGAAGTGGGAGCAAAGTATGAAAGTGAGGCCGGTCCAAAACCGAAGCAGAAACTTTCCGGCTCAAAATTTTCCACAGAGCATGAACCTCTAGAGCCCATGATCTCACTTCTGGGTTATTCACCATAGGCAGAAACCCCTCCGGTTCAGGCACAAAATCTGCCGGTTCAGCGTACACGAGATCATCTCCTGCACCATGAAAATATTTCTTAATAAACTCCTTAAAATCATCAACTGAAACAGACCCAGTTGCGTTCCTCGGTAGCTTGTCAAAAGCGGTAACAGTTGTTGGAAGATTGGACTTTAACGACAAATCAACGTAAAGTTTCGGATCAAAGTCTTTTTGTCCGAAAGTTACAAGAGCAGTTTCTTGTACACGTTCAAGGAAAGTGACTAACGGGGTTGTGGGTACCACAGGGCCTGGCAAAGCTTCTGTGACATTCATGTTTGTTAGTTGGAAAGTACAGCAACAACAAGAAGAAGATTCAAAGAATAAGATAAGGACAGAAGTTCATTTAATCTGTCAATTTATGATGCCTATAATATATATTGAATTAATCTGTCAGTATTTATTTATTGACAAATATTAACGCCAGACGAGGCACCACTGGACGTGGGGGTTAATCCATTTTTCGTTTATTTTTTTTTTTATTAATTAAAAAAAATGAGCATTTCTAATAGTGATGTCTATCTAGTTGGACGACGACGTATTGAGCGCCAATCCATTAGCGATTGATAGATGATAAATTAGTAGTACTCACTCAATAATGGATGTATTATTTTATCAATGCATAAATATATTTAAATTACTCATTTTCTAAAAGCTATTCGTATAATATTCCTAAAGGAGAACACGATCAGATCACAAGGAATATAATGAGTTGTTGGAAGAAAAAATAATAAAATTAGGAAAATCTTTGACAGCTTGGCTAATACAATAGGTTATTCAAGCGAGCATATAATTAGGTGTCAAATTTTATTAAACCATCTGATGTGATTTGTCCTAGAACAATATGATTCTTTAATTAAAGCCAATGATTTACCCTAATCTATGTTGTGAAATTTCTCATAACAAATGTATAAATTCTGAAGATTAATTGAAGTACGCGTAAATTATCACAGACACTCTAATTTTTAAAAAAATAATTCTTCAATAAAACAAAACGATATATAAAGTTAAAAGTTAACATAAAATATGATATTTTATTTCATGTAATCACATTACAAGAAATCCTATCATAAATGCCATGTCCTTTTTCAATTTAGTTAAAATCCTGATCTTTATATCACTAGCAACCAGACCTCTATCTTTAGATATTGAGGCCATCCAGACACCCTCCTCCAAGAATGCCAATACAACTCCATTTGACAAATCAAAATCAGCAAGCAATTAATTAAAGAAAATGGATAAAATTATCATTAAAACAATATCGTTTTCCTCTGAAAAAAAATGTAATTTGCTCTGCGACACAAATTATGAAAAATCGAAAGTGGCCGGCGGTTTTCCTTTTCTTTCCGTCCTTTTATTGTTTCCCTTTCAGCAACTCTCTTTTATCACGTCCCCAAAGGGTGTGGCTTGATGGTGTAGGGTTCAGGATCTCACCTTAAGGTTCTGGGTTCGAATCCAGGGGGTGTACTTCTTGTAAGAGCCTGGGACAGCCGGTGGTTTTACCTGCACCGCGGCCCAGAATAGGTAGTTTGGTGGCGGGGTTTCCATCGTTTCAAAAAAAAAAAAAAAACTCTCTTTTATCACATTAAAAATTAAACCTTGTTAAAAAAAGAAGAAGTAAAAGATAAAGAAGGATCCTTGAGCAGCAGACCATGTTCAATGAAAACATGCAACCCACAATTGGAAAGCCTGAGCTAATAAGACCTGGGTAGACTAGGGTACATCCCTACAAGTTTCTCATTTATCATGACTCATTTGTTTACATTTCCATTTTGTTAACATCCAAAAAAAACTTCAAAGGGCGGCTTTTTCTTTCCTACTTTTCTTTTTTAATAAACCAGAAACAGAGATACCTATAATTATTATGGGGATTTGAAAAATGACTAAAAACCAGCCACATTTCAAGCACAATTGAGGTGTTAGTAGTCTATGGTTCGGGTACCCGGTACACATACCGGAGGCATTGAAGTTGAAACAATGGCCAATAAATTGTATGTTGTTAAAAATGCCGTTTGAATAGGCAACGCTTGGGAGAGCGTTTGTACAAGTTTTTCAAACAGCCACTTAGGTGGATATGGATAGAAATTAAGTATTTTAAGTTGATTCTTTATATATTAGATAAAATTCTGCATGTTAACCGGTCAAATGTGACACTTAATCAACACTTGGACGAATTGAACTACCAAAACGTCTTATCCCACCTAATGCCTGTGACAACATAGATTGAACTTGGAACATCCAGCATTGAACATGAGTCAACTATCAATTATAAGTCCAATAACACCCGTTTCAAGTTCAATAGTCCAGGTTTCAACTTCAATGCCCTATGAGTATGTGGGTACTTTGGCCAAATACCTGTGGTTCAGTTACTACTACCATAATTACTTTTTTGCCAGGAAAAATTGGTAAGTGATGAATGTACCCAACTTTTTGTTGATATGGCTATTGACTAGGTGGTCCATCGGTCTTTTTGGCTATAAATCCTGGAGATAAGATCACTAACATGGTCGGTCAGAAGACAATTAACCTGGAAGTCCGGGTATTTAATCACTGTAGCAAAAAGACAGCTTTTTGAAGCAGAAAACCAGCTTCCTGGTTGACTGACTTAAGCAAATCACAGTCAAGCTTCCGGGTCCCTACTAGTATATATTTGACCATTTATTTACTGAAATCAAACAAACTCTGGTAAACCCTACAAAAGATTCCACTAAAGAACGACACTCATGATATGAGAAGTTACTATTTGCGAAGCAGAAAGAAGAAGGAACATATAAGAGAGGCTTAAGGTCATTGAAATGTCTACTTCCCAGCCAAAGCCAGCCAAAATTTCAGCACCCAAGAGTAGAGTTTTGAAGGAAAAGAAAGCAAGGTTCTATATAATCCGACGCTGTGTATTTATGTTACTTTGTTGGAGGCATGATGGAGATTAATTATAGCTGGTAAAGTTAAGCATCCATGCTACTTTGCTCTAATACAAGGTGTAGGTTAACCCCAAAAAAAAATGAAGCTTTTTTGCTCATAGAACCTTTTTTTTTTCTTTGGAAGGTTTGCTTATAGAACTTGGGGATACTAAAGTATGTATTATAAGGGGAGGGAGAGAAGTGTATGTGAGATGGGGGTTGGGTTGGGGTGTGTGTTGTGGGAGTGGGGGGTAGAGATTAAGCTAATCCTTCTTCAATGGAAGTTTTAGAAACACAATGGAATGCAAATACATACTTCTTTTCCCTTTCTATAATTTTGACCTTGTGATTGATTCCTTTTAATTTTTGCTTGGACAAGCTTCACATTTGAAGGAAACAGATAGCAGGATCACTAAACTAGGTGGTGCTTCATTATCTATTCTTCCTCTTCAAAGTAAAAATATTCTTGAAAAAAAAAATGAGGGACAGCTGACAAGCATGCCAATGTACATCGAGATCCAAAAGGGCCAGCTTAAGTTGAGATCTCCATTGCCTTAACCCAAGAGTTTCACAAGCTAGGAATTAATTAAGTTGCTCCTACTCGTCACCCATATATATTCATAACAGAGAGAGTTGTTATAACACCTAATATGGTGATAAAACTAACAGAAGATATTCATTTGTCAGCCACACATGCTTGCCAAGAACTTGTTTTGGAGATATGGAGATTATTTTTTTAGGGTGAGAGAGAGCAGAGCAGCTCAAGGAGAGATGATATCTAAAGTACATAAGGATACAAATTTGAAAAATTGCCACCAAGACAATCAGCTTTAGTACCAGTACCATGGCCAGGTGGGCTAAAATCAACACCTAATACTGATCCATAGAGGCCCCAGCTGCGTGTGATGCCAGAGATATCCTCTAGCTTCATGCATAAAAATGAACTAAAAGTTCCCTGAAACTAAATCGGGATAAAGATATCACTCTTATCTAGTTTGGTCAAGTAAAAACTTCATTAGGAGCATTGAAAAGAAATTTCCAACGGATGGAGATTCACTCCTAGCATTTCCCACACAATAGACTAATTAGATGAATACAGCCAACTTCTGGTCATATACATAATTGCCTATACTTCTACCATGAATCTACGGAAAATTCTATCAATAAGGTAGAGCATTTACTATATTTGCACAGCCTAGTAAAAACAAACAATGGAAAATATTAATTGACCAAGGACCGACCAATTCCTCCCACAAAAACAAAAATTGCATGGAGAAAAAACTTTTCAAACTTCAGCAGATAAGGACATGCATCTGATCAAATTGTGAAGGATATAAGATCAATAGGATGCCTTTTTTTATCTCCCCCTTTCGCCTCATCTCTTGAACTCTGCTCTGGTTAAATGAAAATGCCACTTTGCGGTAAGACATTGAATTGGATGGTTGGTTCCTAGGGTCATTGCTCGACCAACGGTGAGGCTATACGGGGTTAGTTTCTCAAGTGGGAATTTGTTTCCCTCTCCAACCTAAAGGCCGCTATTCCTATTTCGAAAGGAAGAGGAATAGAGTAAGGCCTTTACCAAGTTTTTCTAACATCAGACAAAATATGAGGATAAAGAGCGAAGTGACTTACTAGTTGTGAGGGAGGAACTACTTTGTTGGTAAAGTCCTTATTCAATTTCTATCGGAATTGCGTCCATTGAGCTATTCTTGTTGTGTGCGTATACGTACATGAACATACATACGCGTGTAGGTGCTGAAATAGATAGTAAGCTTATGAAGCTTTGCTCCTTCGTTGCGCTCTCTGCAGTCACTTCACTGCAAGTTAGCCTTGCCAAGCTCTGTCACATAGCTCCTTTGGCCTATGGGAGGCTTGCGCATTGGAAATCTCGCCGTAAAACCACCAGCGCGAAATAGATAAAACCTCGATTATCTCAGGCTCTTATAATAAACGCACTCTCTGAACTCGAACTCAGGAACTCAATGTGAGATCTTGAGCCATACACCATCAAACCACGCCCCTTGGAGAATGATAGATAGGATGCCACTAATTTGAAAAGCCAAAAAATCTTCTAACAGAATAACACAAACCCTTGTCCAGAATCTGTTAGCGACACAGTCGCATGATGGATTTTGATGATGTCAACACTTGAAGTCTTCGACGCGCATTAGCGAGACATTACAAAAAAATTTCTAAGTAATTATTGATGAAGAGCTAAAATGTGCTACAAGATGATCAAGAAAGCAAAGATGATAAAGAGACAAAAAGATGATTAATTAAATCTAAGCAGGAGCCAAGCAAGATGGAGATCAAAATAATAATTAAGAGCTAAAAATAATTGTAAGTGAGTTTAATCAAATATTTTAAAGCTCTTAGGAATCATACATTTTGCATCACTTGCATTTAAAATGACTTAGAATGCTTAAAAAATCATTTGCACTTTATTTGCACCAAAATGAATTTCAATGCATAAGTGCATCGAAAAATGGTTTTAGAAAATTAGCAAACGGTTGAATTAAACTTAAAATGATATACTACTAGATATATATGTATCTCTAGTTTGCTACGGTTCAAACGGAACAAAATTCCGATATATAGAACTTTTGTTAGAGCTATTTTACTACAACATGTTCAGATGTGCGTTTTCTACATACTTGTCACATTAGAAAAATTCCATAAAATTCATCTTAATGTTTTTGAAGCTGCAATTTTTACAGAAGATAGATCTATGTGTTTAGTTTACGTAAAAATTTACGAATCATGATTTGGAATTTGTTAGAGAAAGTTATGGCAAAAATATCGAGTGTTGTCATGATTGACTGGTCATTAGAAACTTATTGAGACATGCATATCGGTCATCATATCGGTCCCATACGGTCTAGAAAGGCATACCGGTTACATACCGGTCATCATTCCGATCAGAGCTGAATTTTTCATACATTTTGGAACCGGCCAAACCATACCGATATTAAACGTTAAAATTTTCAAATGATAAGATAGCCGTTGGGACATGTATACTTGTGTCAGAAAAGACCATACCGGTCTCAGACAGGCTAATTTGGGCAGTTTTCATTTTACTATAAATTGAGCCCCAATTTCGTTTTTGCAAATGACTTGAACCTTCATACAATTTATTCTAAGGCAAAAACATAGAGTTTTACAAATTTTCTATATCTTACACTCTCTACATTTGAAAAATCTCATATGTTATCTTCACATTCATATTAGTGAGCTTTGATACATTTGGGTGAGATACTCATATCTTGAATTTTCTTATCTTTTGTGAGTGCTCAAGTTATTTGTAATATTTATTATTCAAACACTTGTAAGGTTTGTGAGTGAGCCTATATCTAAAACTCATTCTAAGATTTTTGAGTGAGCCTACGCATAAAACTCATTGTAGAGGTTTTTGAGTGAGCCTATATCTAAAACTCATTGTAAGAGGTTTGGAGTGAACCTAGTGTGTAAAATTCTTGGTTGCGGGTGAGCCACAGAAACTCGTTGATAGTGGAAATCTTCAAGTGCGGCTTGAGGGAATGGATGTAGGCATTGTTGGCCGAACCACTATAAATTACGGTGTCATCTTCTCTAACCCTTAACTATTTACTTATTGCAAGCTTTCATTTATAATTTGTATGCTTATTGTGTAGAAACTTACATTTATGTTATATATTGACATAGAGAAAATCAACCTAAAGCTTAATTGGTAAATTTAATTAAAATCGGCTAAGATTTTTATTTCCGTATTATTATACAATAACCCAATTCAACCCCTCTTGGGAATATAGAGATTGATTGTTGTATTATTTGTAGGGAATTTCAGAATCCACAAACTTTAAGCAGCTGCAACTATTATAACACCGTAATTACATATTAAATGACATTTGATAATCAAAATGGACCCCTAAAAGGCAGCATTGTTTTTCAAGGTAAAGGTTGAGATACCCAAGAAGGGGGCGATCAAACGACGTCGTCGGGATCGGTGGTGGTTAGATTGACGCAAGAGAAACGTTCGAGAGAGGCAAAGAAGGCGGAGACAACGGTGGTGCTGACCCAGCTTGCCACGTTGCCCAATCTGTCTCGCGATATGATGCTGTTAATGTTATTATTAAGATTGTTGTCTTCCATCACCAATTAATTTTTACGATTTTGTGAATTTGGATGAATTGATGGAAAGGGCCACAATATTGTCAAGAAAACATAAATGTAGTTTGAACCTGAGCTTGCTTTGACTTGTTTCTAATTATTTAGATGATACCTCTTCTCCACGATTCAAGATAACTTACTATACTTATTTTTACAGTAACTACTTAATGTCTATTTCTTCTACTTATAATCATAATTAAATTTTAATTTTAAATTAAAATTATGATTTTAACTTTTTTATACCTACAACATCTTTTAATTGGTTTAAAATTATAATTATATACTCATGAAGTACCGCTATCATTGCTTTATAAGTATTAACCTCTCAGAGCATAGATTTATTTTACACGTTGGGAGTTGGGACAAACTAAATTTTAAAAATTACATAAAAGTCTTTGCTCCAGTTAGATCATGTACTTTTTGATATAAGAGTCAGAATTTTGAAAATAAAGACTTGTGTGGGAAATTGTTTATTCAATTCAATTGACATTAAAAATGTGTATTTTAAAAAATTGATTTGTTTAATAAATAAATCATTTCGATTCGATTTATTTATTAAAAAAATAGAATACGATTTTCAGCTCACTAATTCATTTATTCAATTAAAATTCGCTTATTGCTTTCATTCAATTAAAATTCGAAAAGTTATTATCAATTAGCCAAAAAAATAATGATGTTTAGATTTAATAGTTCATTATTTCATATATATATACTAGTTTTTGCCCGTGCCTACGGCACGGTGTTACAGTATTTGGCCCGTACCTACGGCACGGTGTTACAGAATTAAATTATTTTATTTTTTAATTAAATGATGCTCGTGCCTACGGCATGGCACGGTGTTACAAAATTAAATGATTTTATTTTTTAATTAAATGATGCCCGTGCCTACGGCACGGTGTTACAGTATTTGGCCCGTGCCTACGGCACGGTGTTACAAAATTAAATGATTTTATTTTAACTTTCTATTTTTTTATTTGAAAATTTGAAAATTTTGACCCTTTCCATCAATCAATTCACTCTCTTTCCTCCAATTACCAATGAAATGATCTGAGCCGTTAATTAAGCCACATAAAGAGAGCCGTTGGATGCACTCTCTTTCCTCCAACACCATTGTGCTTTATAATATAGATATATATATATATAATATATATATATATATATATATATATATATATATATAATATATATATATATAAAACAAACTCTAAAATCAACCATTTGAATTGGTTGGCTATAATAATGTTTCGCCATCTTTAACTTCAGACACAAACCTCATCTCTGAAAAACAACACATCCATCCATCAATTATTTCATAATACACAAAATGGACAACAAAAAAGTTCGTTTATATTGAAGCAAATGCTAATGAAACATTACGAGAAAGAAAAGAACCTTTCAGAATATCTTCACATCCAAAAAAAAAAAAAAAACAATCGAAGAAAGGGAAATTCCTCTCCCCTTAATACTTCTACTGACTACTATCATGAGAAAATTACAGCAAGTTCCCTCACATAATCTAAAAGCCTATTTCACTCAATTTTCGCTGGTCAAATAAAACTAGAGATTCTTAAAGCTCATCGTGTGAATCATCATCATCATCATCTGATGATTCAGCACCAGCACCAGGGGCTCCACCAGATCTCTGATATACAGCAGTGACGATGGGGTTGCAAACAGCTTCAACCTCTTTGAGCTTCTCTTCATAGTCCTCTTTCTCGGCGCTCTGGTTATCATCTAGCCATTCAAGGGCTTCCTTTACAGCAGCATCAATTTTGTCCTTCTCGTCAGATTCAAGCTTGTCAGCAAGCTTGTCCTTGTCACTAATCTGGTTTTTCATGTTATAGACATAGGTCTCGAGGCTGTTACGAGCATCAATCTTCTCCTTCACCTTCTTGTCCTCCTCAGCAAATTCTTCAGCCTCACGAACCATACGCTCAATCTCCTCCTGGCTCAGGCGACCCTTGTCATTTGTGATGGTGATTTTCTCTGATTTTCCTGTGCCCTTGTCCTCTGCCTTGACGTTTAAGATACCATTCGCATCAACTTCAAATGTGACTTCAATTTGAGGGGTTCCCCTGTTCAATCGAAATAGAATGTAATTAGCTCCCACAAAGAGCGAGGCAAAACAAGGGAATGAAATTAAACAAAGGCAGAAACAAACCTAGGAGCTGGAGGAATTCCAGAAAGATCGAATTTCCCGAGCAACCTGCAATCCTTTGTAAGACTCCTTTCACCTTCAAAGACCTGGATGGAAACAGTTGTCTGTTGGTCTTGATAAGTGGTGAAAACTTGAGATTTCTTGGTTGGAATGACAGTGTTTCTCGGGATCAACTTGGTCATCACCCCACCGACAGTCTCGATACCAAGGGTGAGAGGAGCCACATCTAAGAGAAGGATATCTGCATTACAAGCAACATGACACTAGTCAGCTTATTTGTTAAAGTGGAACCACTTTAGTCCATAAATACCATGATCATCTGTAAATTTTCATACCTTTGGTTTCATCACCACCCTCGCCGCTCAATATGCCTCCTTGTACAGCAGCACCATAAGCAACGGCCTCATCTGGGTTCACACCCTTGTTAGGCTCTTTACCATCAAAGTAGTCTTTGAGAAGCTGTTGAACTTTTGGAATTCTAGTACTGCCACCGACAAGGACAATCTCATCAATCTGATTCTTCTCTAATCCAGCATCTTCCATGGCCTTCTTCACAGGTCCCATGGTCTTTCTGAACAAGTCATTGTTCAACTCCTCAAAGCGAGCCCTGGTCAGTGGCTCAGAGAAGTCAACACCATCGAAAAGTGATTCAATTTCCACACGGACTTGGTGCTGGCTGCTGAGAGCTCTCTTCGCGCGTTCAGCTTCCCTCCTAAGCTTTCCAATAGCCCTCTTGTCATTGCTGATATCCTTTCCATGCTTCTTCTTTATCAATTTAATAAAGTACTCCATAATCCTCTGGTCAAAGTCCTCACCTGAAAGAAAATGGCCCATTAGAATATGTCATTACAGAACATTATCAACAAAATTTTGATCTCTACAATTGTTTCAGATAACATGACATTATCAGGTTTGACGACAAGCCACAGAAGAGTGGAAAAAAAGAGATACACTAACCTCCCAAATGAGTGTCTCCATTTGTAGAAAGGACCTCAAAAACACCATTATCAATTGTCAAGATACTGACATCAAATGTACCACCACCAAGATCAAAGACGAGAATGTTCTTCTCACCACCTTTCTTGTCCAAACCGTACGCAATGGCAGCGGCTGTTGGTTCATTGATAATCCTAGCAACATTAAGTCCAGCAATAATACCAGCATCCTTGGTGGCCTGCCTCTGGGCATCATTAAAGTAAGCTGCATATCAAACAAAGAAGGTATATGAGTAAAGTAATAAGACATCATTGAATAAAATTCACCTAAAATATACATGTTTTTACCAACCAGGAACAGTGACAACAGCATCCTTAATTTTCTTTCCAAGGAATGCTTCAGCTGTCTCCTTCATCTTAGTCAGTATCATAGCACTGATCTCCTCTGGACTGAAGACCTTGGTCTCGCTGTCCATAATCTTAACCTGAATATAAGGCTTTCCATCCTTATTCACAATCTTGTAAGGGGCAAGCTTCATGTCCTTCTGGACCTCCTTGTCCTCAAACCTGGCAACACAAAAAATTCCACTAATCAACACAACTCTATAAAAAATTAAAAATAAAAACAAACCAACACTTTAAAAGTTGAGATTCATTACTTTCTTCCAATAAGTCTCTTGACATCAAAGATAGTTCTTTCGGGATTAACAGCAGCCTGGTTCTTTGCTGCCTCACCAATCAGCCTCTCACTGTCGGTGAATCCAACCCATGAAGGAGTAATACGGTTTCCTTGGTCATTAGCTATGATTTCAACATGACCGTTCTTGTAAACACCAACACAAGAATAAGTAGTACCAAGATCTATCCCGATCACCGTTCCCAACTTTGTAGCTTCCTCTTTTGCAATTGAGATTGCAAATACACCTCCTGCTATGCACCATTCACTTAAGACATTAATAACAACACCACATACCTCTCAAATCAGCAATCAATTAAAATTAAATATAAAAAATAGAAAGCAAAATTAAATCAATTACACAGTAACACTAATATGAGCTCTAAAATCAAAACTGTACTATCTACAAATTCAGCAGATCAGAATTAATCAAAATTTGACTTCCAGATCCAACGCTTCAACAATGTTGACTACGTAAGCAATCACATACTGTCATTATCAGAACTGAGTAATCATAACCACTGAAATTGATAAGATCTAAAACGTAAATAAATCAAACACATGTCCATTTTCAAGCTGAAATATAATCAGATCTACTGCATTTTCATCTCAAGCAATAAGAAATCAGATCTAATCCAAATTTCTTAAAAAAAAAAAATAAACAAGACAAACATCTATACGACACTCACCGAAGAAGACAATCGCAAACACAACGAGAGACCCGCGTGCTCTCCACGAGCCAGCCATCGCGCGTACTGAAACAGTTACAATGAGACTCTGCCCCTCTTAAAATCTGAGAGAGCTTCGTTTTGTTTAGAAGGATTCGGGTGTTTAAGAGTGATTCTGTTTTCGAAATGCTATTTGGTTTCAGTGGAATATCGCGCGTGGACTGAGCCTTTTATAGAGCAATGGTTTACGTGTAAATAGGGTGCACGTTTTGTTATCCAATGGAAGCGATACGAGAGAACGTCATCTTTGATGACGTGGACCAATCAGGTCTTAGAGATGGTTGTGTTGAGCCAATGAAATTAGATCTCTTGTTGGGACGATCCTGGCCGTTTGCTCTTCCAGATCTTACCCATTCTAATTGGGCCCAAAAATTTAGTGAGACTTTAGCCCAACGTGTAAACATGTTGGCGTGGTTTGGTGATGTAGTGTTTACATCTTAAGATTTTAGGTTCGAATTCAGAGAATAAGTTTCTTGTAAGAGTCTGTGACAGTCATGGATTTTACATGCTCTACTTAAGTCTGAAATGAGTGATTTGATGATAATAATTCCAAAAAATATATATATAAATGATATATCACTAGGTAAATGCACGAGATTCATATCATATGGGGAGGTAAATTTTCAATTTCACCTAAAACTACATATTTTTTTAAAAAAAAAAATTACGATAGAGGCTTGATAGTATCAGATTTTGTCACATGTCATCTACTCGATTATAAAGTTTTGGAGTAAAACGCACAAAATAATTGTGACATTTCCACGAGTTCCATGTCTTGATGATGATTGTGAATTCAAAAAATAACTGACTTAAAATAGGATTTGAAAAGTCAAACACCTAAGTTCCTGAAAGCAATTTTTTGGTCACTTGATATCAAAGAACATGATAAATGTAATATATAAGAGGCGTGATTTGGTGATGTATGACAGAAAGTGCGTTTCTTGTAAGACTCTGAGACAGTCGTGGATTTTACATGCTCCGCTTAAGTCCGAAATAGATGATTTGGCGGTGGAGTTTCCAACGATTTTATAATAAAAAAATAATAATAATAATAATAATAATAAGGGAAATAAATGTATAACACGTTGACACTTAATTGTGCTATGTTGCTGTAAGAATACGTGCGAGTGAGGAGTTAATTCAAAACAATCACCAAAATACTAGTGAACCTTCTTTCCAAAGTTAATGCCAACTTACTTTAATTATAGTTATATTTTCAATTTTGTATTAATCCCTTTACTTTTCATGCTATTAATGCAATATTGTTCTAGATTATTAATTATGAATGGTAAAAATAAACCGTTAATATATTTTGGATCTCAAATAATTTAAATGGTGAAATATTCTATAAACATAATTCTAACTAGTTTAGAGCTCGAGTTATATCCATATTCATTTTGATTATCGATATATGATTTGTGATTATAATTATTATTATAAAAATGTGAAAATTGAAACAAACTGAATTGGGAGTCTAAACCACTATATTGACGACCAGAAAGTCAAATTACAAATCAACCCAACGCTCAAGCATGATATTTTATTTATGCATTTAAGATCAATTAATAGTTTCATACATCAAGCACAATCAAATACAAAAACATTTGAATTCAAAATAAAATAATAATTAGAATCTCAATACTCCTTAAAATATTTAATAGTTATTATGAAGAAAATAATTTTTTTAAACAATCGGATAAAATTATTAGGTAACAACTTTTAGATTTCACTTAATTAAAAAATATTAGATCTCATTTAACAAAGCACACATCCCATCTTCTACATTTAATTTTAATTTAATCAAAATGCATGAATCCAACTCAATAAATTAAATGCACTTTTTACCTTCTACATTTAATTTCAACTTAACCAAAATTCAACAATTTTCCCCAAAATATGGATAGCCCACTATTCACCTTAAATCAAGGAGAGCAATCCGTTTACAATAGGATTAATAGTATAATATTAGATTAGAGAAAATGACCCTACATCTCCTAAGTTTCGTCTTAATATACAATTAAACTCTTGATGTTTTAAAAAATGACACTAAAATTATTTGTTAATTTGGTCTTTATGGTGATTAAGCGTTTACAATTATTCTACTATACGTCTTCAAGAGACGTGGTTTGGTGGTATAAGATTCATGATTTGATCTTCAGGTATTGAGTTCGAATCCAAGAAGTACGTTTCTTGTAAAAGTATGAAACATCCGGATATTTTATTTGTTATGCCTAAGCCCGGTAAGGGTGGTTTGGCGGCAGAGTTTCAAACGATTTAAAAAAAAAAATATTCTACTATAATGTTTCTTTTATGAAATTCATATCACCGTGTCGTCTATGAAAAATATGATAAAAGTTCTAAAATTTATACATGTATGGGGTAATAGGTGTAATGTTGAGGAATTAAATATAACTACACTAATTAAGATAAAGACCTATATTAATATTTCTATAACTAAGTCCAACACCCTTAAATCTAATTAATGGCCACAGTCATAATCTATGCAATAATGAATATGTTGAAAATAAATAAATTAATAAACTCAACCAACACAAGATTTGTTGACGAATTAGAAATCTGTTGACAGATAAAAATCAATATGAGTATAATTTACCACCCGAATTCACTATATAGAGAAAACTTACAATGATGATTATATGAAATTCGATAATAATTTTGCCGACTCAAATACTTCTATTATAATAATCCGAATAACTCATCGAGCCTACACCAAGCAGTTTTCTTCAAAACCTTTGAAGTTTGTGAGTTAATCAAATATGTGAACTTGCAATGTTGTAATTGTGACTATCAATCTCCACCTTAGAGCTCTAAATGTTTAGGGTATTTGCTAGAGTTGTGTTTGTATTGATGATTATCAAAGAAGAAATGCACTTAAATAAAGGATAAATAGAATTGATGAAGTTTTTAAGGTGAACTTTCAATAAGGAGGAAACAATGAATATGAAGGCTCAAATTTTTATGTTTCTAATGCTAAATAGTGTGGTTAATATATATATATATATATATATATATATATATTCCATGATTATAAGTTCATTCCATACCGGACCAGACCGGAATAGGGTTATATCCATTCTCATTATGAGAAGGGGTCATTCGAGCGTATCTAAATAGATACTATGTTGACATATGGATCCCTACGTCGTTACGTTCCATTTAGGATTAGGAATAGGCGTAATCGGACCTGCTTTTTACATATCTCTCGTTATTTGTTTGGGACCCTATTCACCTCTTTGGGCTTCTATTGAATCGAGAAATAGGTTTGATTGTCCATCTTTTTGATATAATATATATAAGGCATCCTCCGGATAATTCAAATCGAAGCAATTGGATGTCCGATTGGGGCCTATATGACACGACCGATCACTAGAAATGCTCCAACACTCCACCCTTGTCATATATATATATATAATATATATATATATATATATATAATATATATATATATATTAATTTATATAAAGGTAGGGTTTTCAAGTCTCCAAAAAAACCTTCAAAACACTTCCAAAATAAGCAGAATACGCAAGGGCGTTCGAACGACAATCACACGTGTGATGAACACGCATTGTTCCGCAAACCACGTTCGAACGTGATAATAAACTTAACTTGAACATGAAGCCATTGGAAGGTTTCGTACAAACGTTGGGGCGAATGTAACTCAAACGTGAAGATATTGAAAGGCTTCATTCGAACACTTAGACAAACACAATTCGAACGTGAACTCTAAAATCTTCATCCAAATTCTTCCAAATGCTTGTCCAATTACTCTGAGATATTCAAGACTCGTTGCAATTTAATTAAATTTGATTTGTTACTAAATTGGCCAACACACAGACCCAATAGTCTATTTTAAAAAGTAAAAATTTCAATATATATCGAATGTTAGTAAATAATGGGAAAAACACACCGATAATAACAAATTTATATTAAATTAACATTATTTAAAAATTAGAAGTTTGTAAGTGGTTGCTATAGTTGAATTTAAAATTTTAATTCATTTACCTCTTAAAAATTAAAACCCGAATGATCAATTTAATAAAATTGG
Organism: Zanthoxylum bungeanum; assembly: GCA_019454045.1. Classification (NCBI taxonomy): domain Eukaryota; kingdom Viridiplantae; phylum Streptophyta; class Magnoliopsida; order Sapindales; family Rutaceae; genus Zanthoxylum; species Zanthoxylum bungeanum. Next base: position 15,330 of record SKCR01030686.1, on the reverse strand, counting down.
TTGAAAATTAATCAAGCTAACTTTATTTTTAATCATTGTTATTATTATTTTTTAAAATCATATAAAAAATATATATTTTTTCAAAATGAAAATTAATTGACATTATTTGATAATAAATTGAAAAACATTAGATAAGTAAGGGTGGTAAAAAAGTTCGGGCCCGGGATAAAAAATATCGGGCCCGGCCTGGCCCAATCCTGACTTAAAAAAATATTATTTACATTATTTATTTATATAATAAATTTTAAAAAAATTATTAATAAAAACCGGACAGGGCCGGACCAGACTTTTCCCAAACCCAAACTAAAAAAATACTTATCAAGCCCGAATCCGGCCCGACCCATTGCCACCCTTATAGATAAGTGGCATATCTTTTCCTAAAATGAACAGAAGGGATCAAAAAATAAATCAACTTGCTCAATACATTTCGATTTCAAAATAGAAAGCTCTCTCTTAATCCCACCAACTACAACAGCGCGTTTAAACCACGATCAATAAAATATAATTATTTTACAAAATCGGGACTCTAAAAAACCGGGTCCCACAGCGTTTTGCTACGCGCTCACGCCAAGAACCCCACGCGTGCCACCACCTAAACACCAATTAAAAATTTCCAGATAGGTTTATTATTATTTTATTATTGTTATTTAAAATCAAAAAGCTTTTGCGTTTACAGTCTCTCTTTGCTTTTGTTGTCACTCTGCTAGGGTTTCAGAGTCGCCGCTTCTGTTTATTTCGTCTCAAAATCGATCGCTCACTCGCCGTGTTCCTCCGAGTCAACTCATCGACTTGGCGTAAGTTGGTATTTCTTGATCTGGACGTTTTACTTTGTCACTACGTTGATCGTATATATATATTTTCTTCGGATCACAATTTAATTTTTTTAATATGTTTGATTTTTTTTAATTAATTAATTTATTTATACTGTTTAGGAAGTAGTTGGGAAATTGGTTACATGTTTAGTTAGTTATGTTTTCTAAGATTCAAGATCACAGTGGGTTTGAACAGAGTTTCGATTATCTAGTTTCGTTTTGTTTTGGTAAATTAGATTGAAATTGAATTGAAATAAAGTGAATTAATAACGGCAATCAATGGAAATTGGAATGTGTGATTCGTGACTGGTTTGGACTGAGACCTTAGAATCTATGCTCAGCTAAGGTTGGTGGAGGATAAAATGAACTTTTCATCACAATCTGAATATAAGAGACATATGATGTAATTTTTGGCTGTTTGATTGCTGAGAGAAAGTGGGTAAATGATAGAAGATCAAATCTATGTATTGTATTGTTTTGTTCTTAAGCTTACTATCTGTATGATCAGTTTTTCATGAAAGGATTTTCAGCATTGTTTCTTGGACTTCCTTAGTTTTTTTTGGTGGCCTATGAATTTGGATTTTTAGATTTCTTTTTTCTAAGGTAGAGTATATTTTTTCCACTTTTGTGATAAATCAAAACTTAAATTAATTATGTGGTGTTTTGACCTCCGCTGTTATGCACTTGCTATGATCCGGGTAGAAATAGAAAGTCATGGATTTCTCAATTCTAGTTTCTAGGCTTTAATTACTTTTGTTTGTTTTAGTGATATTTTAGCTTCATTTTGTTTACTGGGCTAGAGTTGAAAAATTGTGTTTACAATTTCTCTCTCTCTCTCTCTCTCTGTATTTATCATTTTTAACCCAATTCTAGAGTCATGCATGATATTGCAATATATTTTTACATAATAATTTATCTAATGTGTCAACTTCAGATTCAAATGGCTGCGGAAGTCACCCAAATTCTCCTAAATGCGCAAGCAGTTGATGGCACTGTGCGCAAGCAAGCAGAAGAAAGCCTAAAACAATATCAGGAGCAAAATCTCCCAGGCTTTTTGCTTTCTCTGGCCAGAGAATTGGCTAATGATGAGAAGCCTGTTGAGAGTCGTAAATTAGCAGGTTTGATCCTCAAGAATGCATTGGATGCCAAAGAACAGCAGCGGAAGTTTGAGCTTGTACAAAGATGGTTGTCATTGGATTCCTCCGTGAAGGCCCAGATCAAATCATTCATCCTAAAGACCCTCTCTTCTCTTGCTCACGATGCTCGATCAACTGCATCTCAAGTCGTTGCTAAGGTTGCAGGTATTGAGTTGCCGCATAAGCAGTGGCCCGAACTAATTGAGGCTCTTTTGTCAAATATTCATCAGCTCCCGCCTCATACCAAACAAGCCACCCTTGAAACTCTTGGATATATTTGTGAAGAAGTTTCCTCAGATGCGGTAGAACAGGATCATGTGAATAAGATACTTACAGCTGTAGTCCAGGGTATGAATGCTTCTGAGAGTAACAATGATGTCAGGCTTGCTGCTACACGAGCGTTGTATAATGCTCTGGGTTTTGCTCAGGCAAATTTCTCTAATGATATGGAACGTGACTACATTATGAGAGTTGTCTGTGAGGCTACTCTTTCTCCCGAAGTGAAGATTCGACAGGCCGCTTTTGAGTGTTTAGTTGCGATATCTTCTACCTACTACGAGAAATTGGCCCCTTACATTCAAGATATATTCAACATCACTGCAAAAGCCGTGAGGGCAGATGAGGAACCTGTAGCTCTTCAGGCTATTGAATTTTGGAGTTCTATATGTGATGAGGAAATCGATATATTAGAAGAATATGGAGGTGATTTCAATGGGGAATCTGATATTCCTTGCTTTTACTTTATTAAGCATGCACTTCCTGTTCTTGTCCCTTTGTTACTGGAGACACTACTTAAGCAGGAAGAGGATCAGGATCAGGATGAAGGGGCATGGAATATTGCTATGGCTGGAGGCACATGCTTGGGTTTGGTTGCTAGGACCGTTGGAGACGATATCGTGCCGCTTGTAATGCCTTTTGTTGAAGAGAACATTACTAAAGAAGAATGGAGGCAAAGGGAGGGGGCCACTTATGCCTTCGGTTCCATTCTCGAAGGCCCGTCTCCTGATAAACTCGTCCCACTTGTTAACATTGCTCTGAACTTCATGCTTACTGCCCTGATGCAAGATCCAAATAACCATGTGAAGGACACTACTGCATGGACTCTTGGAAGAATGTTCGAATTTCTGCATGGATCAACTTTGGAGACACCTATAATTAACCAAGGGAATTGCCAACAAATCATTAGTGTTCTGCTTCATAGCATGAAAGATGTTCCAAATGTTGCCGAGAAAGCCTGTGGTGCTCTTTATTTCCTGGCCCAAGGTTTTGAGGATGCAGTTTCACCATCGTCCCCACTAACTCCCTTTTTCCAGGAAATTGTTCAGGCCCTTCTCACTGCAACTCACCGAGAAGATGCTGGAGAATCACGCCTCCGAACGGCAGCTTATGAAACTTTGAATGAAGTTGTAAGGTGTTCTACGGATGAGACAGCTCCCATGGTCATACAATTAGTGCCACTTATTATGATGGAACTCCACCAAACTCTGGAGGCACAAAAGCTCTCATCTGATGAGAGGGAGAAGCAGAATGAAATACAAGGTCTCCTTTGTGGTTGCTTGCAGGTCATTATACAGAAGCTAGGATCATCTGAGCAAACGAAATATGTTTTCATGCAGTATGCAGACCAGATGATGGGTCTCTTCTTAAGAGTGTTTGCTATTCGAAGTGCCACAGCTCATGAGGAGGCTATGCTTGCCATTGGAGCTCTTGCATATGCAGCAGGTCCAGATTTTCTGAAATACATGCCAGAGTTTTATAAGTATTTGGAAATGGGTCTTCAAAATTTTGAGGATTACCAGGTTTGTGCCATCACTGTTGGTGTTGTGGGGGACATATGTAGGGCTCTGGAGGACAAGATATTGCCTTATTGTGATGGGATTATGACACAACTTCTCAAGGATTTGTCCAGCAATCAATTGCACAGATCTGTGAAGCCTCCTATATTTTCATGCTTTGGCGATATTGCTTTGGCAATTGGGGAGAACTTTGAGAAGTACTTGATGTATTCTATGCCCATGCTTCAGAGTGCAGCAGAGCTATCAGTCCATACGTCTGGTGTTGATGATGACATGTCAGAGTATACCAATTCTTTGAGAAACGGAATCTTGGAGGCATACTCTGGAATCTTTCAAGGTTTTAAGGGCTCTCCAAAAACCCAGTTGTTGATGCCCTATGCACCTCATATTCTTCAGTTCTTAGATAGTTTGTACATGGAGAAAGACATGTAAGCTCTACTGGAATCCAGACCTTTTGTTTATTTTCTGAATCTTTTTAATCAGCTATGATGGTATCTGACTGTTTCTTTGATCTTTTAGGGATGATGTGGTGTCTAAGACAGCAATCGGGGTTCTTGGAGACCTAGCAGATACCCTGGGTAGTAATGCAGCTCCCTTGATTCAGCAGTCTGTGTCAAGTAAAGACTTTCTAAATGAATGTTTATCATCAGATGATCATATGATCAAGGAATCAGCTGAATGGGCCAAGCTGGCCATCAGTAAAGCAATTTCTTTTTGAAGCCAGTGCTACCTCATATATTCTACATGCATGCATTTGGGTGTGTCGAGTTGCATACCCCGAGTCAGGTCACCGATTTGCATACCCCGAGTCAGGTCACCGATTTGCATACCCAGAGTCAGGTCATCACCATTTCCGGGCATAGTTGTTTGGGTTGTTTTGCTGTCAGTTTCTCATCAGCTGGATGGGGTCTTTTCCTTTCAATTTTTTCATTTCATTGTTTTCCTTTTGCCATTGAGAAAGTCGGGGGTGAGGACTCGTTTATCTATTTCTGCTAACTTAGCAGAAATAAATGGAGTTTTACAAATGGAAGAAATGGAACAAGTTAAGTAGTGTGGGAGGATTGAGATTTGATAGAGAACCTGATCACACCTGCCAGTGTTTGTCTCCAGTGGGTCAGGTCAGCAATAGCATTTTGTGGAGTGAATGGTGCTATAATTTTGTGTTTATAAATTGGGGCACTTTAGCAGCTGTGGTAACAAGAACACATTTCCCCCCCTTTCTTGTTTATTATTGTTTATTGCATCTTTTTTTTTTTTTTTTTTTAATGGCCTTCCCTTCACCAAAACATGGAGTCAGTTAAAGTTTTGCATTTGTACTCAATCTGTATACGTGCTCTTTATGTGGATTGGCGACAACCCCATAATGTCAGGGCTTTCGAAATCATGCATTTGTCATATTTAAATAAAGCTGTTCATTCAGATTCATGTGCTTCAGTTTGCAAATATAGTTCTAGGCCTTATTTTTCTTGGCCTAAATCGCAATTATGAATTGTCCAAGAAATGGTTTCATTTATTATTGTGTAAATTAAATGTTCAATTAATTCTTTTCATACATCTAATCAGTTTGTTAGCTTGATTGTCTTTGAAAACTTTTTCTCGTGGATTGTTGAATGGGGACCATTCTGGGTATTTAAGACTTGCAGGAAATTTAACTGGATTTGGACTTTTCAGATAACCAAAACCTACTATAATGGTCGTTGTCCTTCTGGACACCTGTTTTTGGTCAAACGTGCAAAGTATTTTTTTATGTTTAATATAATGATATTTGAATGTTGCGATATCCATCTTGCGATCCTCTGGACATAAGACATAATAAGGTGAAGTGATAATGATCGTTCAATTGAATGAATAAAATGTTCAAGAATGCGTGCTGTACTGTTTGTATCTGCACTCGTTTCCGCTCATATCAAACTTTGTGAAGCAATTAATTGTCTGATTAGATTTTAGAGGTGACATTACGGCCTTCTTCCACATCAACTGGCTTTTTGCATATTGCTGCTAATGAAGGAATAAAGACCTTCAATGCGAATCTCAACACTTTTAATCCCTTCAATTCACCATAAAATGGGCGCTGCCATTCGGAAATTCATGAGTCTGGGGGTGGTCATCTCACATATTGGGGCATATTCCCATAAATCCATTAACCGTTTAGTATAGAATTTGATGAGGTTATAAGCTAACTTATATTATCACTACAATTTAACTTGACACTCTCAATCAATACTCTTAAGTTTCTTGTCTTCAGTAGCCTCATTGATTTCAATTGATCATTTGTCATCTTCAACCTTAAGACTATGGAAATGCTGCTTCATTGTTGTCAATATGGAGCCTAATTAAGTCCGTTGCTCATAATTGTCAGTGATGACTAGTGGCATAAAAAATTCTAGCATGTAATCATCGCCCCCAGTATAAGTACACTCCGCAAGCAGATTGAATTTAACTTCTACTATCCCTTTATAATTAATGAGGGGGTGCCCAAAACATTGAATTTAAAGGTTGAAAATAGTAGAATATGTAAATTAAGAGTTTTTAATTAAGAAAGTATGGATGGGAAGGATTTAGAGGATGTAATGGTGGCCGTTAGCGATAATGATAGACTAATCTAATGCAATTATAAATGGCAATTAGTCGGGATGAGAAGTGATTAACTACTTTCGCTGAGAGATTTTATATGTAAAGATGGAGTTGTTACAAAGCATGCAAAAAAAAAAACCCATGAATGAGTTTAATGTAACTCATGATACAACCCACTTCATCTTGTTTATAATTCTCATCTGTAGAAATCACGAGGAGTTAATAGCCATTCCCCATTTCAGCCTACCTCACTAATTACAAATGGCTAGCTAGTCTATGGTCCTGTTGAGCTTGAGCAATTCACAATTCATGCCATTAAAATGGATTTCAGAGTAGAGAGGTGTCACCTTGAAAGTGTCTCAAGCTACAGAAACAAGCAAAATCAACAGATGCCATTTGGGATTGAGGTTTACAGGATACTTTGTAATTGACGTTCAGGAAGAACGATATTCCAATTCCTGAATGAGGATTCGTTATCAGACGGTTGGATTGTTGTGATAAATAAAATTGACTGACACCTTTCAACGTTCGCCATTCGATAATTTAATCCTGTGATTGCATTAACCGATGAAGATCTGTGAAACCTGAGTTTGCCAGCAAGACAACCCAGCTTGGTATTTAACAAGAACATAATCTTGCTGACAAGTGCTAATTAAAACACATGTTCGATGAATATGTTCTACCCAAGTTGACGAAACTGAACAAGGATTGTAAGTTTTATAAAAAAATGAGCAAATAAAAATTTTCGGAATTGGGAACAGATTGAGTGATGAAAATAGAAGCAAAAACAACAATGAAGCAACACTGTTTAGACAATCCGCTCCAACTCTCTTGCATAACTGAGTGTCTGGTTAATGAGCTGCAAAGATGGTATCTCCTTGCAAGGTGCAGAATCTTTTGCCTTCTGGAAAAATACAGATCCATCCTTTATCTCCCACTCAGGGTGTTCCTGTATTCAAGCAAATGAATGCACCTCATTTGAATACATAAATAAATTCAAACATAAATTTTAGTAACAGAAGGCCATCAATTCAGTCCAGGATATAAAAACATCTAGTACTGTTTTAGTAATAATAACAAAACAAAACCCACATCTTAAGATCACTTCAGACACGCTGGCCTGTCAAAATAGATAAGAAAATCAATGTAAGACAAAATAAATCCAATAGTTACTTTACCTCATTGACATATTCCAAAAGTTCTTGGTCAGAAGTGAACAGCAACATTTGGCCAGCGTCTTTAATGGAAAGGTAATTATATGCCTTCTCACTACATCCAGCTATCTCATCTCTAGCAGTGGCAGAATAGAGACAATCTAAATGAGCACACGAAGGAATCAACGAAAACATTGAGAAAATATATATTGATACTCTAGAAAATGCAATTCAGAATAACTCAGATCCTCCTGTAAGGCAGTCAAAACGCAACCTGCCACTTAATAAATGGTCAAGGAATTCAGCAAATAGAGAGCATATCCTTATAGTAGATCACAACATTTATTGAACAAATAATGTCTTAACAAAAAGTCAATCACCATTCCAAGAAAATAAAAATAAAAATCTGAAAATGGAAATTATATCAAGGAAATTGAGATATAATAAAACAGGTGAAGGTCCTGAAGGATCATTGACGATCAAAATACACAGGGGATAAAAAGCTCAAGGACTCAACCCAAATTATTTCTCACTGCTAGATGCATTAGCCTCTAATATGCCTACTTGTTGCTACCTCTTAAGTCTCTAACTAAACTCTGGTCATTCATCAAAATATAAACATTCACCAAAGTCGCACGTTGTTTGTACCTTACTGTCTTTGCAAGGAGATCCATGAAATAACCATAAGTTTCATTAGGCACATTCTGTTTGGCACTCAAGACACGGTTATAAGCTCCTTCCATAAATGATTGCTCCAACTCCACGGCATGCTTGATGCAAGGATTTTCCAAAGCAGTGGATGAAAGTAATTCCAGTTCAGTGTGGAATTCAGCAATTCTGTTCTGGACTAAGAGTCTCAACAAGTTAAGACCTAAAATCATGTATTCATTTGGGGATGGTGGAAGTCGCTTCCTGCTCCATCAAAATAAAGTCAACTCGTAATCAAATTTCAGAAAATGGAAAACAGAAAAGGAAAATTTTACATCAGAAGCTAATGCCAAAAGTAATGTCAAAAAGCATGTGGTATCAGTCACGTGAGCTCTCCTAACTTAGACCTCAAATACGTAGTCCTAAAATACAAGAAAATTTACATAAGAAACTAAAGCCAAAAGTAATGTCAAAAAGCGCGTGGCATCAGTCATGTGAACTCTCCTAACCTAGACCTCAAATATGTAGTCCTAAAATACAAAAGAATATTGTTATAAAGAACCCAATAGAACTTACACAGCAACAATAGGGCTTCAAAAGAAAGAATCAAATCAACTTACCTAGCATCTGTATAATAGGGCTTTAATTGGAAAAAATCCCTCTCAAAAGCATCTTGATCCTCAACCTTCACACTTAGGAGAACAGCATGCTCATAAATATCCCCTGAAAATCATAAGAACAAAGATATCATGAGCCGAAGATCCTTGGAAACAAAGAATTGCACATAATCCTCATCTTAAGATTATCTTCAGTGCAACCAGAGATCTAAAGTTTCAATTTTTCAAAGATCCGAAGTTTTATTTATCATTCAGTAAAAGGCAAGGAACATATCCATTGCCAATAAAATTGAGTGGAGAACATTTACTTGCTAATGTCAATTCATGAATCGCATCAGGCGTATCTTCAAACAATGGCGGGAGGCTTCTAAATCCAGTTAGAAAAACCTACAAAACATAAAACCAAGATAACTCTGCCCCTCATCAATATAAGATTCAAATAACTAGCATATCAACCAGCACTAAAATGATTCAGCTCAAGTCTAACGCTCCCAAAAATCACATTCCAACCCACAATCAAGCCCCCGTGAACACTGAGTTGAATTGCTAAAACTCAGCTAAATAATAACTTAATCATAACACATAAGGCATTGACATGCACATAATAGAATTTAGATGTAGCAGTTTACAATAATCTCTACATCACACATTAAGCCATAATTACGATAACCAATAACCAAAAAAAAAACCCAAAAACCAACAAGAAAAACACAAATAAATAAGAAACCCTAACTTAACTAAATCGCATAATCAAATCTTCTACTTTATCAATTCAAAACATAAATTCCGAAAACCCCACATACTAAAAAAAAATAACAATGTATCTAACACTTAATCGTTGAAACAAAGTACAAAATAGAATTGAACGAGTGCAAAAAATCGATGCCTTAGGGTTTTGAGACAAAAACCTTGAGTTGAGAGAGAAATTGTGTACACGTGTTGTAATCTTTTCTAGTTATTGCCGCTTTGAAGCGATCGAACTGCTGAGAAACTTCTGTGAGTTTTGGATCCATCTCTGTGTGTGTGTGTGTGTGTGTAGGCGTTTAGCTGATTAGCTCTATGTGCTAATAAAAGCTCCGGCGTGTTTTACTTTACAAAGAAAGCATTTTTTTCGCGGGGTTTGAATCTGGGTCCGGGTTCAAGTATGGCCCAAACTGAAACTATGCAATATTTGGGTCTTAATTTACATGATTCCCCCATATTGGTTGGCTGGCGCATTAAGAAAAAGAAAATAAAAAATTTCTAACATGCTCTCCCTTTATCTTATGGGCATTTTGTCTGAATTGGTCATTTTGATTAAACTTAGTTCGGATACTTACTAATCTCATAAATCATAAGCCAAAATCCAGAGTGCCCGAAACAGCAGAGCTCAACAACTCCAAGCAAAAGAAAATGACGAGCTCTTACGAGGTTGGATGGCATGCTTTATAAAATGTTTTGTTTACGGTTGATTTTCGTTCCAAGGGCAAATTCGGAAACTCGCTCCTCGAATAATTTTCCTCCAACTGTGAATTTGTTTGGTTTATTGGTAACCAAAAACAAACTTAGAGGAAAAAGTAAACACACAGACGAAAACAGATGATATAACGTGGTTCGTTGGAATGGATCCAACCTACGTCCACAGGCACAAGGAAAAAAGAGATTTTATAACGTGGCCGGTCTTGGCCGACTTCTTTTTACATGTGGTCGGGTAGTGTCGAGCTAGTGTTTTCTCACTGTTTCTTACAAGTAGTGCTTAGAAATAAAATAGCTAACCCTTACAAAAATATTCTCATCCCCTTTATATATTAAGGAAAATTACACTGTTACACCGTCCTCGTGGCGTCAGCCACGTGAATCTATCTCTGCCGAAAGTAAAACTTGTCACTATCGAAAGTGAAACATGTCATCTGACATTCCATTAAATCACTCTGTTTTGGGTACTGCCACACTCAACAATTATGATGCCAGCATGTATCCAATCGTTTACTTAGTAGCGTGTGTCAGAGAAGAATCATTAAGTTGCCCCTGCCATATCTGAACTTTATGGAGAAGACCAATTCTCGTGCCATAACTGACCAGCGCTGTCCCGAGCTCATGCACCTGGTCGAGCAACCGAGGTAAATCTTATCCTGCTCTTCCGAGCTCAGTAGCCGGGTAGGACCCAATGTCCTCGGTCTCTGGTCCCCGTATTGCCTTACTCCTCGGGTCAGTAGAATGTTGGAGACCGAGGCCGACCACCCTATTGGGTTAGGTATCTAGCAATATCTTCGAACTACCGTGTTCTGAATGTGAAATTTCCTTCATGTCCTTCCCGAACTCCTGGCCATATTTAGGCCCAAAAAATGACCATCAACATGTTTGTTGAATATATAATTAGATGATGCCGCAGCCGTATGTATAGGTTGACATTGCATTGCATGTTACTACCCTCAACTCAAAGTGATTCAGCTTATTCGACAACTTTCTGGCAATTAAATCACTAATGTTGTTTTGTTGATTTCTCTGGTATTGAGTGGTTGCTTCACTTATTTTGGTTATAAAGACTGAAAGAGCTTGTGGTTTGTGCTGTGAACCTTCTTTGGAAATTGCGTCCGACTATGATATGTTATATATATATATATATATATATTTTGGAAGTTCGAGTTTAATCATTAATTCTGATATTAAATATTTTGAATCATTTAATTCTAAAATTAAATATTAAGGGTTTAATATGCTTGATCTCCAATAGTACTGGTGTCAGCAGCTGCCAATGGTACAGTGAAGCAAATTTGATGGGATTTTGGTCATCATCTAAAAATTCTGGCTTATCCCAATTTCTGGGCATTACTAGGAATAAAAGTTACTGCTCTTTGTTCAGTTAGGTTAGTTTTTTTTAAAAAAATTAAAAAATAAATGTGTGAAATAGTTTCATTAGCACTTTTTTAATATGTGGAGAATCTGATAAAAATGGTTCAGTTTGTGATCTTATTATATCTTCTCCACTTTGTGTGAGGGAGCTGTCTTCATGATCCACCACCAACAGTGAGATCTCCTCAATCCAATTAAAAAAGGACATGCCAAAATCATTAAAAGAGGACTAGTTGCACCATGCAGAATCATAAAATAAATGTAAAATCATTACAATAGTGTTCAAAAGTGAAGAAAAGTAAATGTGGGTCCTCAGACTATTTGTCAAGTAAGATAATATTTTTGGCCTTGCTTAATCAAATGATAATTAAACAATTGGGTTTGCATAATATTGGTCACTTTGTTGTGGATGGTAGCTCTGCCTTTGAGCTATATGTCACAAGGAAAACTGACTAAACTTCTATTGCATTTGCTAACCATTTACCAAACTAATCATTTTTTACCTGTGGTATTATTTATTAAGCAGTTGATTTCAGCATTAGTCTTGACAATATGAAGATTGCTTTATCATGGATTGATTTCGTTGCTTGGTGTGAGGATACAGGCACTAGTGGAGGGTCCAAGCATCAAAAAAGAAAGAATATATACCATTTTGCGAACTTGGTCAGAAAATGCTCTTTGAATAGTTGGAAACCTCACCGTCAAACCACCCACTACAGACTTAAGCGGAGCAGGTTAAACCTCTGACTGTCTCAGACTCTTACAAAAAACTAGGGGTGTCAAAACGAGTCAACGAATCGAATTTGTGTCGAATCCTAAACGAATCGAATCAAAATATGATGGATTCGTATTCGATTCGTTTATTAAACGAATCCTAATATCAGAATTCGTATTCGATTCGTTTAATAAACGAATCGAATACGAATATTCGTTTATTCGTTTAGTCAATGATATTATTTAATAAAATAATTTACCACACTTGATTTACATCAATTATTCATTAAGATATACATATGAAATGTGCAATTAATATATTTATTAAAAATACCTCACCAAATACCGAAAAATATTAATTTTTCTATGATAATTAGCTATAATTTCTCGAATATTAATTGAAAATTAACAATAACTAGTAAATAAAAATAATAAATGAATCTTAAACGAATAAACGAATCAATGAGCTTAAATTCGTATTCGATTCGTTTAATAAACGAATCGAATCGAATTGACCCATTTATTAAACGAATCCATTTTTTCAAACCCGTATTCGCTTTAAAGCGAATCGAATCGAACGAATAAACGAATCCTGACCCAAATTGACACCCCTACAAAAAACGCACTCCCTAGATTCGAACACATGCCCTCAAATTCAGATCATAAGTCCTACACTACAAAGTCACCCCCTTGTGAACAATATAACACCATTCCTTAACAAATAACCACCATTTATTTTCTCACTTTCACAGCAACAAGTCTCCATAAACACTCAACAAGGCCTGCTTCTGCTTGCCTTTCCTATCTCTGTCACGTATTTAGAAGCTTGGATAGCGAACGATGGGGCTTCCTGAGACTCCAAGTGACGCTCCTCACCTATATCCTCAAGCCATTCAACTCAAACTTTACCAGGCTTTCATATTCTCAATTCCAATCCTTATTTCGATTATTCTCTTGTTGTTGTTTTACTTGTTCTATCTAAAGAGAAGGTCTTCCATTATTTCTTCACCTCCTATACTTCCAACAAGTTCTAATCAGGCTACCACATACATCCACTCTGTAAGAAAAGTTATACCATCAAAGTTTTCTTTTCATCTTGCACTGCGATTTCTAATTCTCCTTTTTAAAATTTCGTTTTAGACTTGTGAGCATGTTGGTTGGAAAGGGGAGATCAAAGACAGGATTCCAACTGTCTTGTTTGATGAAGAATTAAGGACAATGGATTCACAGTAAGTATTAGTTTCTATTTCTATTTCCCATTGAACTTAAAAATACCTGAAAGTATTAGTTTATATTTCTATTTCCCATTGACCTTAAAAATACCTGAAACGATTGAACAAATGGTGGATGTTAATTCAAGTCCTTAATAATTGATAAGAACTGAGATACTGAAATCGACCTCTGGAAAAGTTTCTTTGAAGAACCATTAACAAAAGGCATCAGAAAAGAAGTCACATTCTTGAAATCCTCTTAAAGTTGTACAGAATTGCCTTTAAAAACTACCATGGACAGCGAAAATTCATTTTGTTTCTCTCTTGTGAATGAGAATCTTTAGGAGCGTTCACTATTTTCTACAAGGTGCTTTTTGTGCCTTTGGAGTCCAAGATTCTTCAGGAAAAGGTTACAACTCAGTGAAATTTTAAGAGCATAAAATCAATTTTAGCCTCTTGGAGCATTCTTTATTGAGTTGAGAGATTTTTCAGAATAGACAAATCAAATTTATTTTACAGATGTTGTGTTTGCCTTGGGGAATTCGAGATCAAAGAGGAGCTACTCCAAGTTCCATCTTGCAAACACGTGTTTCATGTCCACTTTGTAGATGATCCATTATTCCTGTTACCAAACTCTACTATCCAACTCCAGATAGTGTTGTCAGGACATAACAAGATAACTGCGCCAGCTCCAACCAGAATCGACAGAACACATCATCTGAACAACAACAATTAGATTAGAGCAACTTACAATACACACTGAAGGCTTATCAAGTGAAACTGTGGAAGATAATTGATTCAAGCTAAATTCTGCCTTATAATGCAAGTGAAATAAAATTGATGTATTACACACAGCTGTTTAATCAATGCTTCCATACATTCCCATTCTTTAAGCTGCATCTATTGTATCAAACCTTTTTTGAAAGCAGCTATTTATATCAGAGGTGATGTATTTTTCCCTAAAGTTTTTTTTTTCCTTTGAAAATGAGCGAGATTCTTCATTTCATGGTTATATTGTCCTGATTCTCAATCTCTGTAGGAAACGAGTCCCTGGAAAAATGAGAATAAGTTGATGATTGATGCCATTCCTAGTGGCACAAACATGGGTGATGGCACTCCAAAAAACAAAAAAACAAAAAAACAAAAAAAAAAATCTCTTGGTTCATCATCAAGTACTTTGCTGGTCAATTGAATCCAATGCAGAAATTCCCAGAACGTTCTTATTGTAATAGTACTTCGCCAGCCCAAGTTACTGATATTGAAGTATCTGTGGGCTCTTTATGCCGCAGCTTCTCTCATTTTCAGTACTGGCACTGGGGGCTCTATCTTTATATTTTCTTTTTCTGTTTTGATTTCTGTAGCTAGCTGGTAACATTGAGCCATATTGATTGAGATTAAACATTCAAAATTGTTGTCTTGCAAATTTGTTGATACAGGGGATATGGACATTATTTTATGCGCATTCCAAATTTTACAGTTGCAATGTTACGAGGCAGCATCTGGACTAATAATAATGACAAAAACAAAACGTCGACAGCAGGGTTCGAACCTGCGCGGGCGAAGCCCAACAGATTTCAAGTCTGTCTCCTTAACCACTCGGACATATCGACTTCATTGGTATAAATTAAAAAATTTCCAATAATTACGGCATCGGTTTATTTATTTGCAAAAATTGTTCGAATCCTAAAGTTAAAGGAGCAATTTGTTAATGACTTGGAATTGTTGATAATAAGGAATATATATATATATATATATATATATATATATATGCATGTTTTTTTTTCCATTTTTAAGGTCTTGTTGTGGTCACTCAAATCTCAGGTTTGGTTCCCATTT